>JANKKI010000178.1:0-306519 GCA_025175665.1 Cinchona pubescens | reverse complement strand
CTAGAAAAGATTTACAATCATTTTATATCTACAAAATCTGATAAAAATTGGTATGACAAACGAGAAAGCAAAAATTAAAGCAGAATCATAAAGAGATTAGTCAACAACTAGGTCTGCGAAAAGAAACTGGAAATTTGAGAATTTTCTTAGTAAGAAAAAGTAATTCGTTTGTTATGGCAATCTTAAAGAATTTAGCAAGACTTGTAGCTAGATCCCTACCTTGCAACAGACAAGGAAGCGGCTTCACTCCAGCTGTTTGTAGCAGCATCATAACAATAGGTTTCATTGGTAGCATCTTCAATCCAACCACAGCCACCAAAGAGGTAAACTTTCTTTCCCAACACTTCAAAGCCCATGCCTCTTCTCTTTAAACAGCAACTAGGAAGGCCTTGAATGCGCTTCCAACCACTTAGTAACCGACTGGGGTCTAACACATAACAGCAAAGATGGTCAAACTTATCTTTGCACAAAGCATAAATCCATGTCTCAGCCAGGTGATGCTCCTGTTTCCGGTATAAATACCACTCTTCACTTGAAACTAAATCTCTCCACCGCCTAGAAACACATTTGAGGACTGCATGATACTTCCTAGGAACCCTTGCCAAGCAGAAAAATGAAATGTCATCAGGAAGCCCAGGTATCAGTGATGACTGTTCTGGATCATATTGCCGGACACCATCACACCATCCTTCACTAATATCAGCAGAATTGCTACTATCTGAATCTGATTCCATTGAACTAAAGCCTTCAACTTCAACTTCAATCAATCCTGCTAAGGGAATTACAAGAATTCAAATAATTACAAGGGTACAATTGCTTCACAAAGCATATATTTGAAGACATTCTAAGAATGAATAGAAGGCAGATCGCCTCTTAAAAGATTTAACAGACGAACTGTGAGAAGCTAATGGATAACTGCTTTCACAAAACCAAGAAAAAACATTAACAGCCAAGTACATTTAGAGTATTATCTAACTATAACTAAAACAACCAACACAAGTTCCAAACAACCTCTGCAGACAGGTAGACTAACCTTCCAACAACTCAAGAAAAAATCAAATTATGTAAAGGGATCATTTTTCTTTCGCTACTTATCAAGGGAAACAAGTTATTGAATAATTTTAATTAAAATCCAATTCATGCATTTCCTCAACAAGCAAATAGATAACTAAAGAGAATAAAAGTTATCTAGGCCCATCCTAAAAGTCGAAGGTTATAAAAACAATACTCCGTAAACATCAAAAAGTTCACAACTTGGAAACTAAAACAGGGAGAAGAAAAGAAAAAGAAAAACCCACGTCAGTTTCAACCAGATTTTTCCAGTAATCGCAATGCAAAATAATGCTAGGCCACAAAAGAAGCCACAAAAGAGCAAGAAAAACCCAAAATTCACCAACTTTGAACAGGCAAATTGCACAAATCTATCCAAGAGAATAGCCAAATACTAATAACAAAATTAATTGGGAAAAAAAAATTAACAAACTTTCAGATTCCCATTTTTAAGTTTTTACTAAAATCATGGATCAGAAGAATTCAAAAGAAACTGACTTTTTTTGAGATCCAAACGTACAGAATCACATAAACTGCAGGGAAAAAATGGATCAAAACATGCATTCTAGTCTAAATTCTAGCAATTAATCACCAATGCATTCTATATATATATTTCCAATTAATCAAATCATATATATATATTTCCAGTCTAAAGGGGAAGATAGATAGGAGCTGACCTTTTTGAGGAATTAGGTTGGTAATGAAAATACTTAATGAAGAAGACAATGGGATTTTAATAATGAAATGAGAGCAAAATTGGGATTAAGTAATTGGGAAGATTTGAATGATTGATAGGTCAGAATATTCGTATGTGATTAGCTTTCCTTCCTTGTGCATTATACAGTGCTAATGCAAGCAAGAAAATTGTACAGTACTACTTCCTATGATGTAATAGAGCAAACGTGTCAACGGACAATGGCCACTCTTTTTAAGAAAAAGTCTAGGAGGATGAGGTAGATTTTTACATTACATTTCTCCCTAGAACATGTTACCTAGAAATATTTATGAAACATTTTATAATTTTTTTTAGAAATTATTTTCTTATGATTTAAATATTTATACAATATAATATTATCTATTTTATAAAACGAACGGTAAAATTCTTAATATTTATTTAGTTTCTTATGGATAAAGCTACTAACATAGGTAGGGTTTGGTATAGCTATTCGAACATGTGAACAATGAGATCAAATTAGGATTGTCAGTGGGATCCGGTCCAAGTTTGGTCTACTCGATTTGAAAAATAAAGGATTAAATATTATATTAAAGTGAGTTCGGATTTAAATATTAGATTCGATATAATTATAAGTGGAGATTGAATTTTATAAGACTTAATTTGATTAAAACCTGACACACACAAATCAATTTAATTATAATTTTATGGTTCAATTTTATTAGGTAATAATGATTTATTGGGATAAATAATACATACTATTTCATATTGATTGTTTTGACAGGTTGTCAAAAAATATAAATTTTAACAAATAACCTATACAAATTTTTATTAAATAATGTGAATTTGATGTGTCCGATTAAACTCAAAATTCCGAACTGTCTCTTATACATTTGTAAGTTTAGACCAACCCAATTAAAAATCAAAATCTGAATAAATTCGTAAATCGAATTTAGATTTTATAAAACTCGATTCACAAAATCCAATTTACAACCGTAGATAGAACTCGAACGTCTCTCTATAAGTTGCGACTTCGAGAAGGTGTAGGATTACGAATGGTGGGTGGGTGGTTGCTTTCGGAGTATCTTAGTGGCAATTTTGATAAATTGAAAAAAATTAAGGTAATTCAATTTTGACCTAGATTAAATTAAAAAAATTTAAGGGTAATTTAAATTTAACTGCGACTTTTACTTGTCAAGGTAACAAGTGATTCTTAGTGAGCAAGTAACTTCAATATATTTCAACAATTTTAACTTTCAAATTATCACTTTTCGTCAACTATAATCTGCTTGAAATGGACTCGAAATTATATCTTTATTTTAAATAGTTAAGTTACCTTTTGCCACAAATCAAACAGTTTAGGGACCTGATTTCTAATGATTTGGAAGTTTAGTGGCTGTGGGTATCATTCCTCATTGTAATATTAGTTTTTGTAAAATTTTACAATTTTTTTAAAAAAATCATTCTCTTGTGCTTTAAATACTTGTTTAATATAATACTATGTGTTTTAAAAACTTATCTTACACAAACTTTTAAACTTAAAGAAATAATTCTCTTAAGAGAACGGTAGAATTCCCTTTTTATTGGTCAACTCGTATAATTTTTTTCCTTAAATGATCAATATTATATATAGATATTATTAAAATTTCAAATGTTATAATTGGATTGATATTTCTTACATTGGTGATGTAGAAGAGGAATTGCATGCAGGGGTAGAACTAGGCAAAATCTCAATTCTCAACCCCCTCCTCCCTTTATTGAACCAGTGCTTCATTGAATTAAATTTTCCTATACCATTGGCAGATGAACTTTATTGGAATTGACTTTTGCTATACCATTGGCTGATAAACTTTTTGTACAATTGACACTCGATAATAAAAACGAACATGAATTCGTAACATGTATCTAAACTCGCTTGTATAAAAATAAATAAATTATTTACCCAATTAATACATAGCATCCAGTTGTGTAAAAATTTTCATGTGTAATTGAGTAAAAATAAGAACGAGAATTTCAAGCATATTTATTAGAGGCTATTGATTGTGGCAATAGATATTGTTAAATCCTACAAAATGAGCTCCATCAGTCAGAGCTGTTCATGTAGTAGAACACACCAATAAAAGAATATGGTCAGAATCAAGGCATATGAGAACCCATGAATTTAGCTAAGAAAATGGGGTCTTCTGCATGAGAGGAAGGAACCCAAAAACTCTGCATGTTAAGGTTCCAGCTACTTGAGGGAAACCTTAAAAATCTGTTTACCTATGAACAAACAGTTTCCAGAGCCTGAACACTGAATACATTACCTTTTGTTGTGAATGCACAGCATTATAAAGTTCTTGAAGATTTACTGATATAACAACCAATTTTATGAATTTATTTTTTAGTTTTACACGGTACAAAGGATACTAGTATAAACCGATAAGGGCAGCTAGACTGTTATATCCCTTGAAATGTTGTTGGCTCAGAAAAACCAATCTAGAGTTCACATGCATAACATGAAAGCAGCAATTACAACTTCTGCACACGTACCGCTACCTTAAAGGTTGGACTTGATAGCAGATTTCGGAGTTTTTGCCCTCCTTAGCAAACCCTCTTGTGTCAAGGTTACAGCCAGCTGGTAGGTAACATGTCAGAAAATGTTATGCAACTTAGGAACAGATGGATGTGTAATTCCAAAGAATAACCAAAAAAGCAAACAAAGATCCAAACGAAATAGATATGATGTATAAATACCAAGTGAATTTACCTCTCCTTTTCTGGTAAACATTTGGCCCAAAACAAAGCCACGTGCACTATGAGCATTAGGGCTTTGGATCTGCTCTCAAATTAAATGGAAAAAATAAAAAATAAAACTTTGATCATGGATGTGAGAGGTAAGGTAACTGAACCGTAAACATTGAACCATGCTAGGACCATGTAATGCATAAGATTTTCTCGTACTTACAGCAAACAATAACCAATCATCAGCTCTAAAAGGCCTGTGAAACCACATCCTGGAAAACAGAACGGAGTGTGAAGGAGTATTCATAATTTCTTCCTTAGCAAAGAAAAACCGACATATTTTGTCCACTTTAAGGCATGAGTACCCATACATAAGAACAAAAATTTCAAGAACTTTCACACAATTATTTGTCCAATGAAATGATTCCTCCATTGACCTCATTTGAGAAGTTAATAATTTTCCATGAAACACCAGTAAGAAACACTAACCATAAAGTTCAATCGAAGAATTGACTCAGCCAGGAATCAGCGAGTTAATTTCATTGTACAAAGAAGACATCATGTTACCAAGATAATTTTTCAAGCATATGATACACATCAGAAAAGTTATGCAGAAAATAAATAAATGAATAAATTTGTCGTCCTATAAATATTATCTTCGTCGACCTATTAACTGCATTATCACAAATATTTGGCCAAGAAGCCCAAGGTGATAAAGAAAGCTCTTTCTCTTTCTTTAAGCCAACAAAGGGAACTATAATACTAGCAAACTGCAGGATTCTTTCTGCTGGAATCTCAAAGTAGCAATTTTTTTCCTTTTTTTAATTCCGAGGGTGACATGGAAGTAGATCATGGGCGTTTTCTAATTCAAGGGTGGGCATGACTGAATTACGTTAATATTCCAATATTACAAATTAATTGTTCAAAGATTAAGTGAACCTTCAGTATCATTTGTCCTCCAAGATAGACAATTCAATCATCCCGGGAACAGTGAGATTTTCCCTCAGAATTCTCCTCTAGAATTTAGAGAAATATTGCTGAAATATTGCTGAAATTTACTGAAATGACCAAACAAGGCAAAGCAATATCTATTCTTCTCCGTGCCGGATAAGAGAACAGATTACTTAAATCCTAAATCCTTCTTCAAGGCTCAATTTTGCATTTTGGATACTAAGCTGGTCAGACAAGGCATTAGATTAGAATTCTTACATCTAAATGCAGCAAAGAATAGCATATATTTGCATTCCTAAAATTAGTCTTACTATGAAAGGATATAGATACTTACGAATGATCCAGACTAACGGAAGCCGACTTTAAACCCCTTTCACGGTGAGGATTTAGACTCACTTGCAGAAATATAAGATCTGATGCATATGCAGCCACACATCTGGAGATCAACCAACCAACCAACCACAGGATAACATGAGAAACATCTTATTAGGGTCACACTGAGAATCAATATAAAAAGTAAAAGCGGAGACACCAAATAGATGCTCTCTGAAATACAGTTGTAGTTCTCAAAAGTATTATGGTGGCTAGATGTTCTTAACAACTAATATCGGTGGGTGTTTTATGTTTAGTCCAAGTGAAAATTGCAGTGCTACAAATACACGAATTTATTACCGATGAAGATTCTGGTCATCAGAAAGTTTTCCTCTAGCTCTGAACCAGTACCTTAAACTGCATTACACATTTTTAAAAGATCAAAACTGCCACATGTAAAGATGTTAAAAGATATGCATCAAAACATGATATGCCAGCTTTCCATTGTTCTCATGATTCGGTTAAATAGGCAAAGACAATTGAGGTGATGGATAGGGTATTAACCTTGGAGGAGACTTGTCATGGTTGGTGGAAGTATTAGGCTCACAGAACCGAATCTCTATTGGCCAAGGTGTAAACTTCGTCGTGGCAACCTTGTTCCGGTAAGTCCTGTAACAATCTACTATTATGGTTCTCTTAATTTGCGTAATCAACTTTGCAGGAAGCAGTTTTATTTCAAAACACCATCACAAGGATTCGTGTGCAATACAAAAAAAAATATATATATATAGTTACAGAAGATGATAAATAGTAATTCTACTAAATGCATATTTCTGTAGAGCTACTAGATTCCAACAACTAGAGACCAGAGGAGATATGGGTGTCCTTAACCCATTGATAGACATCATACTTGACACTGATCTTCTCAAGTAAAACTGATGCAAATGAAGAGATAACCTGACCTTGGAAGACGGGGATCAGTCAGACGCCTATCACGCAACTCTTCCATTGATAAAAGCTGCATCAAATTGGAGTTACACACCAAAAGGGGAACAGAAAGAAGATCCGAAATAATTACCGTTAGTGTATCCTAGTTACCGCATCAGGATCTGGCACAGAAGGCATCGTAACTTCCTGGTGATCAAAGCCTTTTTCCTCTTTCTGTATCATGTTAAAGCTAATATCATATTCATACATTCAGTTGAAAGAAAACCAACAAAAAGAAAATTACATATAAAGAACTTAAGCACTGGAATTTTGCAAAATTATCTTCGAGTAATAAGTAGGAAGCTAATACCCAAAAACTAGCAAGCACACCCACTCGCCCAAGCATACATGGAAGCAAGCATGCCAAGCTAAAAAAAGAAGTTGCAAAGAATCCAAATTCTGAAGGCAAGCAAATAAAGCCATGCACTACAAACTCAGAAGTAAATATACACAGAGCTATTATTTGATTCTTTATAACTTCAGGGAAAAAAAAAATCCAGCAACTCTTTTTTTTATTTTTTTTGACACAAGAAATAATATATCAATAACTATCACTTGATTCTTATATAACACAGATAGAACTCTATGTAGTGATAGAGGACTGAGTAATTAATGAGAAACCACAAAAAATAAATAAATAATCTATTCCCAGTTAGTTCAAGAAATCCAACAAAACTCCGTGAACAAATATTGAAAGAACTTTTCTTCAAAGAGTTAAAACATTGGAGATTTTATAGCCTCAGAATTTTATCTTATTTGCATATGCAGCCCAAACATCATGTAGTAAAGATCACCAAAATGTTTTCCAGATTGTTTGTTCATCAAGAATGACCTTAATGCCCTTACCTGAAATGAAGCAAACATTTACATGTAAAGACCACGTTTCCTTTTTGAATTGCTTCCACCCTTCGAGTAGCAAAGCTTTTACCCTCACGTACACGGTAAACATGATATATAGTTGGTACTGGAAATGCAAATGGATTGGTCTTAATTGTTCATTCAACAGTGTAATATGAAGGACAGGAAATCAAAGCATAAAAAAGGTCTATGTTTGCCTGTCTAGGTGACCTACTCATTGTCCATCAAAGGGGGGGGGGGGGGTAGACGAATCATATCACTTAATAGCATACAAGTTGCAAGACAACATAGTCCTTTAGTTTCTTTCAAAAGAATAAATGCACCATCTATTTAACAAATTATGTGTAGAAGAATCTGGATAGAAATGTAAACTAATGCCCCCGAAACTAGGTGTTGCAATCTCCCTTCCTAAAAGATGAAGCCATGAAGGTCAAGAATTCATATATGCAAACAAGCGTGAAAAAGGAGAACGCTTTCATTAGTAGGAGACTTACTATCCACATCCCCAAGAAGAATTGGAGGAAGTAAGCATGCAAACTATGAACAATCTTAAGACAATCCACTGCTTTTGATGCTGCAGCAAGTGCCTGCACATTTACCCAGTTCACAAATCCAAACGAATTAAATAAACAAACAAACAACAAACAAACCAAATCTTATTCCCACTAAGTAGGGTCGGTTGCATGAATCCTGCTACACCATTATGCTCTGTCATGAACCATATCCTCCTTAATTCCTAGATCTTATATCTTTCTTACAAGTTACCCACCAAGTCTTTTTCGGCCTTCCCTTACCCCTCTTATGTTGACTACTCCCTATAAATTCTACTTGGCTGACAAGTCCAAACAAATTAAAATAAGAAAATATAACTCCTCCAGGTAAAAAACAGAAACAACCACTACCGTGTCGGTCCCCTAAAAGATATGGTGTTGGAAATGACATTTAGATACAGGCCTCGTTTTGACTCATAATCACGCTTAGCAGTAATAATGATACATATACCAATTTTCAGGAATTGAATTGCAGGGTATAAATAGGTAGTCATCATGTATGGTATCTCAACCAAGATATCAGGAAAAGTAAAAGTCGTTTTTCTCATTATTAGCTTTTTTTCAACTTTTTTCAGCTTAGAAAGAAAAATAAAAAAGCATGAGACAAAAACGGAGAACAAAACAGAATATCAACCAAGAACAGTCCCTCAATATTTCTGAACAGTCTTGACACTATTGGTTTTTTCATAAAGTACATTTTGTATGATAATTACCTGTGGAAATATTTTTTGGATTGACTAAAAAGAAAATACAGCATTAATAGGGAATAAATTTTATCAAGTCATATAGTTCCAAAACTGCATCTATATCTACCATTTGGCAACATTTTTCCCATAATTGATAACTGTTCTTCAAAGACTGCTAGCCACTAATCAAAGCTCTGAAGAAAAAAAATACCTGTCCGATGAACTGTCCACCAAATACTTTCCCGAATTTTGGAGCATCAGGTAACGTAATCCCTTGAAAAATGTTCACCTAACATATCGGCATATTAACATCAGGAAACTTGTGGATTAGATTCTTTGAACAGTTGTAATACATAGCTAGTCACACCATCAAATTGTAAATCACAAAATCATCAAGATTCTACAAACTTTCGATGAAACGTGTGCATAAGATGGGTTTAACGTGATTAAATCACGTCACTGAACCGAGTCTACATCCTTGTACTCTACTTTAACATCTTATTTGTAGAGGAATGCGAATGCAAAACTCTAACCATATGATAGTGGAAAAATTCAGAGTAGCAGGCTTTCAACCCTTAACCAACTGTATGAATGGGGCTGTGGAGTTCTGAAACGTGCATAAGAAAATAGGTGCATGATGGTTAGATTTAGGGGTGTTCATGGATTGGGTTTTCAGTTGGCGGGTTTTCGGCTTTGAGTTTTTGGGTTTTTGTGTCAAAAAATAAAACTCAACTCAAACCAACTAATATAGCAATAAGTAAACCCAACCCAAGTATTAGTCGGACAGGTTATTCAGGTTTTCAGGTGAATAACCTAAAAGTATTTAGGTTAAAAATCCAAATTAATAAAATTTTTTAAAAAAAATCTAAGATTGCAAGATTATCCATAGAAAATATATGTTTAGCTAAAAATAAAATGATTAGGTAAATAATTCAAAGGAAAAAATATACAATATAATGTGTTAGATGTTATTTCAAGGATGAAAAGGAAAAATAAATAAATAAATTAGATGAAATAATTAGGACAAAAATGAAAATTAATATATATATATAATCAAATTTATTGGGTTATCAGATTGGTTTTTAGAAAATATAACCCAACCCAAATAACCCGATAACCAACCCATTTAGCCCCAAATTTATTTGGGTTGGGTTAGGGTTTGAACACCCCTAGTTAGACATGTTAACAAAATTAATATTCTACACAAATAATTGTTAAATATAAAATACCCCACATCGATTAGCCTAAAGATCCTGGACTGATTAATAAGGTTCATGGGCCACACCACTCATTGTCAATTGGTTTCAAGATGAAAGCCCATGTGTCTAACATGATATCAGAGCTAGTCTCAAGTTTTGTCTCATCTACATGTGTCTTGAGCGTCTTGAATTCTTCCAGCCCAGCCTAATGGGCTCCCTCAATTCCCCGGGCAATCAACCCAAGTCACGGGTGGTTCCCTCTTGAACCCTGAGCGCTCAATTCCCTGGGAGCTCAACCAACCCAAATCGCGGGTTCTCTCTAGCCCCGAGCGCTTAACCAACCCAACCAACCCAAATCACAAGTTCTCTCTAGCTCCGAGCGGTCAACCAACTCAAGTCCCGAGCGGCCAACCAACCCAAATCACAAGTTCTCTCTAGTCTCGAGTGCTCAACCAACCCCCCAATCATGGGTTCTCTCTAGCCCCGAGTGCTCAACCAACCCAAATCACAGGTTCTCTCTAGTTCTGAGTGCCCAACATACCCAAGTCCCGAGCGCCCAATCTACCCAAATCATGGATTCTCTCTAGCTTTGAGCGCTCAACTCACGTGTGAGAGAGGTGTTAAATATAAAATGTGATATCCCACTAGCCTAAAGATCTTCGACTAAATCACAGGTTCTCTATAACCCAGAGCGCTCAACCAACCCATGTTACATGTGGGAGGGGATGTCAAATATAAAATATCCCGCATCGATTAGCCTAAAGATGCAGGACTAATTGATAAGGTTTATGGGTCATACCACTCATTGTCAATTAGTTTTGAGATGGAAGCCCATGTTATTTAATGATAATATTCATAGGTTCAAATTACTAACTTATTCTCAGGATTGGATGATTCCAACTGTTAACACATGTTTTACTCAATTTTGCACAGCTTCTGGAATAAATATTATTCTTTGGATATTTTTGGCAGACTTTTCCCCGAAGAATATATATACATACTTTGTTTGCAACTCATTAACATTTCAGCATCATATAAGCTGTAGGAGAAACCTTTTACTATTGACAATTTAAACATTTCATCAGTCACCGGCTACTCTGAGGTTCTGACTTTGGTTCTTTGAATATTTTTACAAACCTTACAACATTATGTATTAGTATTCCCTATGTATTTCTGAATATAATATAATAATCCTCCAAATCAGATATCATATGCTCATAGATTCATATCGTAATTAATTAAATCTTAAAAGAGTATCAGCTCCTTAGGATATGTGTATAATTCTTTTAAAATATCCGATCTGTTGTCCAAAGCCATTCACAAAATGATGTCATCACAAAATTAAAGGAGTAGTGTTATCAAGGTGCAATGACAAATAGTAAGGCCTCTTAAATTTGGTTTGGAACAAAAGAACATACTTCGATGGGATCCAAATGTAATATATGCTCCACAAGTGGACAATTTTCAATTGCTTTATCTGCACTCCAGATTGATTTGGTTTTCAGCAGATTACCATACTCATGAGGAAGAACCAGACAGGTGAGCTGCCATGAAGAAGATATTATCATTAAGTCGTGAATGAAAAAACTCTTTGGAGACAATAATTAAAAAGCTTTAAATTAGAACAGGAGCTACCTTAGACAACAACCATCATATTTCATGCTATTACTTCTGCATGTTGACTGGAGGATACAGTACCTGCACAACACCTTAGTGTTATCCTATGATCTCTAAAGGGGAAAAAAAACTGATATTTCAAGTGTTGGCATTTTGATAACTATATCTATTAACATAAACTTGATGAAATCATCAATACAAATAAGCAAGTGTTTTAAGAGAAATTATAATGCCGCTACAAAAATAATCAGGAAAACTAGTCTCTTACCGTGACCAAAGTAGTCATAACGTTTTAACTGAAATTCAGGACGATTTTCATCTTCAGCATGAACTGAACCAAAGACTTCAGCCTGCAAAAATATAACATCATATTTAACCCAAAAAAAAAAAAAAGCTTCACTACCTAAAAGTAATCAAGGAAATCATATTAAAAAGTACCTCTCCGTCCCATATGAAATAAATTCCATCTCCAGGTTCTCCTTCACGAACAACATAATCTCCACGATCTTCAAAATTAAGATCATAAACATTGTTACTAACACAGAAAACAACTTAGTTGTTACTTATTCAGCACAGAAAAAAGTGAAATGCATATACTGAAGTTCCAATCAGCATGAAAACATCATATACCAATCAGCAACCTCACCTTCCTTTCAGATGACTGAATAAAAGAAGTTATGTAGTACTATTATTATTACTAAAGTTTCTCGAGGCTACACTCTAAAGAAGCAGAAATCTCAACCCCTTCGAGGGCCCCTCCCCACCCCCCACCCAAAAGAAAAAAGGAATTAAGCAACAAATAGCAAGTTTTTTATGGGATTTCGAGTTAGCAATCAACCATTTTAGTAGTACTAATATCTCCAATATCAAATGCATATTATATCCAAATTGCAAACAAAATTAGTTCAGTTAAGCTGACAGAAAAAAAAAAGGTTGAATGCAAATAATTAACTAATGTGAAAGATGATAAAAATGAAAAATCACCATAGTGTTTAACTGCAACAACTTGGGCAATCTTCTTGAGAGAAGAACTTGGAAGTCTCTGTAGCAAAGGCACATCAGCCCAAGAACTCAATCACTGCAACAAACCCACATCAAGAATTTCAATTTAAAATACAATTCAAGAATCTACTCTGAAAAATCAAATGATAAAAATGCTGACCTGATTCTGTTTCCATTCTTGAATGGTAGCTGATTTTTTTTTTTTTCTTTTGGGTCAAACCCAGTTGCCAAAAAAGCAATAAAAATTTGATCTTTATGCTGAGGTAGATGAACCCGGTGGAGGAGAAAGAAAGCAGTAGTTACCGAGGACCGGCACCGGCCAACGTGAAAATGTGAAAATGTGAAAACGTTGGGAATTTTTTTTCTGCTTTGGCTTTAATAATTAAGGATAGTTCTTTTGACATGAGATGAGATCAATGATTGTGACAGAAAAAAAAAAAAAAAAAAAGAATAATTTTATGTTTGGTCTGTCTAAACATTCTATAAAAGTTAAAAAAAAAAAAACACTAAGTATAAAAAGTTAATGAAGAATAAATTCGTATGGATAATATTTTAAAGTTGGTAGTTAGGAGTTTGGACAATGATTTGTAACGTTAAAAATTATAAATTTATTAATTTAACGATTATAAAATTATATTTAATCACTGATTTAATAAATAAATTTTTACACATTTAATGGCGTATTAGTGATATCAATAAATAATGACAGGCTGAAACTGATTTCAAATTGAATTGACTAACTTTATATTTGTTAATTTGTTTGTAACTAAAATTCATAAGTACTCACTATATCCAAGCTATGGATGAAATATTAACGATTAGGTAAATTTTATTCAAATTTTAATTTGATTACGGATGAATCAATTGGACCACCTTTAGATGTTTGATCGCTTATATCAACTTTGCTCCTTCTATTTTCTTTGTTTCACCCTTTGTGGGTATTAGAATTTAAAAGAATGCTCTTAAATTAAGGACTATTCAAGTCGATTTGGAATTCTAAAATTGTAGAATCGATTTAGGATCGCGATTTTGATAAATATAGGGCTCAGCTCAGCCCCTAGTTCTCTAAATAAATTCTTAGATTTCTCAGGCACAACAATAAATCAATGATTGGCAAAAAAAAATTAAAGAAAAAAATGTTAGACGTTTACCAATATTCTCAGCTCGGTGATACACTTATATGTGAACAATTTTTCTATCCTAAGTGTATACTTTGACCATCAAAATTATCCATGTGTCGGTGACATATCTGATCTGCTAGGTCCCAGGCCATTTGAACAATATTTGGTACCTTTTATCAAGTCAAGCTGTTAGTTGAGTAGAACTACTTTTCACCCACTACCAGAGTTGGAAGCCATGTGTCTAGGCTATTTTTTTTGGTAATAAAAAATTCACGAGTACCACCCGCACATAATTATCATTTTACCGTGGTATTTATAAATCACTCGCCAAAATAAAAGATTAACAACAGCGTCTAAATTGCCTTTCGCAAATATAACAGAACATAAAAAAATTAGTGTTTCAGACACTTCAACAAGCAAAACTGCAAAACTCGAAGGCAAAAGCCAGAGTGTTACGGTCTTCAGATCGTAATTAACTAGACAGACGGGATAAAAGAAAATAATCCAAGCTAATAATCTCATTCAAAAATAAAACTCTATAAAGAAATCCAAGTGTTTTCTGCACCTCATTTCTTCTTTTCACCACCACCAGCAGCCCTGCCAAATCAGAAAGAAATTGAACCATAAGCGCATATATGCATGAAAACGGAAGATAAACTGGAAGATTGAGGAAAATGAATACTATCCAGGGCAGCGAATGGCTACAAAATGCATGTTATCTCCAAGGAAAGCCATGTGAATGAATAAATCAGTAAAGTGAACATAATACTGATAGATGCAATTAAACTACAGAACAGAGACCATCTTTATGGCACTTGATGCATTTTATTCTTCCGTAACAAGTCCAACTAATACCAAGAGCTGATTTACCTCATCTTGCGAAGAACATTGGACATCTCTTCACGCTTCTTCTTTGCCCTCTTGTGAGTTCCCAACTTCCTCTTAGCCACTTTAAGAGCACGTTTGTCTGAGCGTTTCCAACTTTAAGAAGTTCGGTGATTCGCTTCTCATAAGGAGCAAAACCAGCAACTTCCCTAATCAGGCTTCTCACAAAATGCACCCTTTTGCTGGTTTTCTGACCATACAAACAAGGAAGAAAATAGCAAAAAGGAACAAATAACTCAGTAATATAACGGGATCCTTAAAAAAAAAAAAAAAGAGAACCCATTGTCTGATTTTGCGCCAAGGTGAGAAATGAATTACCCCTTTCCTATCAGAAGGGCGTGGTGCCAATTCTTTCTTGGTCACAACATGCCCTCGGTTGAGGCCCACGAACAAGCCAGTATTCGGTTGCTTTGGAGCCATTTCTACAACAAAGTTTATTTCTATCAGCTTTCAGTGATCAATGCAGTTGAACAGGAAAACCACACGAAAAGCTAGTCCTTGATTATCTAAACTCAATACTAATAATCACAAAATACCAGCCAAATCCATTATACAATGAAATCAAAGCAAGCTTTTCATCCAAAATATTCTAGATTGTACAATGGCAAATTCAAGCAAGAAACACAACATGCTAAGGAATCAAAATGGTTCACCAAAATGCACAAAATTAACCTACAACTACACACAATAGTAATACATTTACATGGTGAAGTCATAAAATTGCATCAAATTAGTGTACTAAATGCATTCAATCTATCAAAATAATGGACAAAATAAGGAAAGGTCTACACTCTTGCTAATAAATCATAATATTGTTCTTTAAAATTTATACAATACATGTTTCTACGTATTGCATCGTTTAAAACACAATAGAATAAATGTTTAAAGAAACCATAAAATTTTCCTAAAATAATAAGATTAATCTTTTCTACACAACTCACGCATACGATACATAGGACCACGTTTGCAAAATATAACATTTGAAATGTAAGCAATAATTACATGACATGCATATAAATATATTTGTAAATAATTTAGGCCAACTATGTATAAAAGATTAATTGAAAACAATAATATGAAAAACATAGAAAGATTGCCTAGTCTCAATTAACAAGCAACAAAATATTCCGGCAATATAAAGAATTAGGATGATGTACGTACAACGGCGGAGGAAGCGGGAACAAGGCGACGGAGGACAGTGGTGGGATGACGAAGTATGAGCTCTAAGCGGATGCGGCGCGGGTGGCTAGTGGTTTGGGCTTTAGGGCTTAATAGCAGGGGCCAATGGGGTTATGAGGCTTTAGTCATATTATGAAAAAACCCCTAGAGTTTTCAAAATTATAGTTAACTCCCTGTTATTTTTCTGGAAGGGAAAATAGCATTTTGGTCTCTTATCTTTGGTGTATATCCTAATTTGGCCCCTTACGTATTACAAGAAACTAATTTAATCCCTCAATAAAATGTCAACTAATACAGGACTTTTGATAAAAAAAAAAGTTGTACTCAATTTACAATGGATTAACGTGGCCTTTAAATACAAATGATTGGAGTTTAAATATCTAAAAAATGATGAAATTTGTTTCACTAATTTTTGTCATTTGAAGACTGATAGTAGAAGATAGGACAAATTTCGAGTTAGAAAAATAAGAGAAAATGTAAGAAATGTTGGGTAATAAAGAATAAGACTTTTTGCCCTTCAGTTATTTGTATTTTAGAACCCACGTTATATTCACGTGACTTTTACCGTTAGTTTTTTCAAACTTTTCTTCAAAAGCCCTATATTGAGACTATTGGCTAACATTTTGAAAGATAATTAACTAAATTTACTTATTTTGATACATAAAGTACCAAATTGAAATACACCCAAAGATAAATAATCAAAATGATTTTTTTCCCTTTCTTGAATTATCTTTTATTCTTCTACTATTGTACTTGTTATCTTGAATTTTAGTAACCTGATCGATGTTCCGTCCCCCATTAAAAGTGAAATGGAATATTATATTTTTTATAACACTTTGGGTTCTGACTATTAATAACTTCATTTAAATATTTTAAATCTGTTGTTTCCACTAAAAAATTAATGGGGCAGCCCAAGTTGAGATATTAGTGTAGGTACCAAAGTGAAAATGGACCAATAGGAAGACGCAAAGCTTAAAAAGCTTAAAATGAGGGGTTTTGCGGGAACGTAAAATTTAAAATGAGTGGTGAATTTGATGTCTCATCCCATATCAAAAGTGAGAGTGGATATAGTATCTATACTATATGTAAAGGGAAAGGATAAAGTTTGGTGTCCGTCATTTTTTTATTTTGCCATTTTTTCCAATACGAATAACCAACTATAACTTCCTTGCACCCATAACTTTCTTCTATCCACCACCACCTCTACTAATTTTTTGTATAATTTTTTTACTAGTATTTTCACCATCATTTTAAAAAAAAAAAAATCGAGTAACTCTTTTTTTTTAAAATAAAAAATAAAAAAATTACACACTCATAGGGTGTGCATTTCTCCACTAATTTTTGAGCTACTAATAATTTGGTTTAATCATTTTGAGTTTATTGTTCACGCTCAAAAGTTATTGGGTTAGTCCAGACCCGGATATTACACTGCTAGTATTTGTAAGCACTATATAGTTTTTTGAGATTATGTAATCAACAATTTTTTAATATGGCAAAGAAGATTATGAAATTAAGTTGAAAATCAAGAGACGTGAACATAAATGACACGAGTAAAGTAAAATTCAGAGCTCTTTTTATTTTTATTTTTATTTTTAAAAAAAGTCTTTTAGGTTGCTATAAATATTTTGTCACTTCGTTGTAATTAGTGTACTCTCACGATTTGAGATGTACATAGTTTGGAATCTAATAAATCAACCGAATCAAATTAATTATAGTATAAAATTAATTTGTGGTATTGTTTCTGACAAGAGAGCTGCGCAAAACAAAGGAAAAATTTATGTTACGAACTCCACACTGTTGGATACTGTGCAATATAAACCACATTCAACGATTTTGACTAGAACTATATATAAATCTATTAAAAGAATAATTATCAAACAAAGTGCCCAGTTAAGATTTATTCAAGTGGAGTTTTTCAGCAAACAGTAGAGCAATAAATTCAATTGTAAGTCTTTTAAATTTTATAAGAATGAATATTACCAGTGATTATCTTTTTTATATCTTTAGTCTTAAAGTTAAAGAGCATATAATCACTAGCAGGATGAAGAGAAAATGACAACCACCAAAGACAAACTCTTTAAACATAAAGAGTAGACAAATGAAAACAAACTTACACAGTTATACCATTAGGGTCTAAAAATTTGACAAAATAACAAGCTAGACAAATTCCTAATACAACTAGTTTTTCTAGATTCCAGACCTTTTTAGAGTTTAGGCCTTGTCATCAAATACAATATTTTCTTTCCTTTTTGTTTTTGTGGCAAAGAATATTATTGTTGTAACACAAAAAATATTTCTCATACATTAATGTTTGTCATGTATGTTATATTAGTACGAAAAATATTTAGATATATCCGATTTTTTATTTCACTTGTAAATTTAATGGTCATGATTAAATTTTATGACACTACTAGTACTAATTTGGAATAATCTATCTATACTATTATATATATGTGAACTGCTTCTCCAGATCTTGGTTTTTTTTTTTTTCCTTTTTTGTGATGACTAAAATACACGCATTTAATAAAATATAATTACCAATTCTCAATAAAAAAACATATATAAGTGTTTCTCTTTTTTTTTTGTAATGTCTAAAATACCCGCCCTTAATGAAATATAATTTTCAATACCTAATAGAAAAATATATTTAGTGTTTCTCTACTTTTTTGTATGCCTAAAATACCCCCTTAATGAAATATAATTTCTAATTCCCAAACGAAAAACATAATTAAATTACTCATTATCTATTCTACCTATTTTTTAGGATACAATCACCTATTTTGACATAAATATATAATAAGATGGAAGAATTTTATTTGTATAAAAATATTTATTATAATTAAAATTTCAAAAAATAAACAAAATGAATCATATACTTTCCAATTTCCAATAAGAAAACATAATTAATTAAATTACTCATAATCGATTCTACCTATTATCTAGGATGTGTATAATTTCGACATAAATATATAATAAGTTAAATTTGTTTAAAAATATTTATTATAATTAAAAATATTTATGATAATTAAAATTTCAAAAAATAAAAAATGAATCTAATTAAAATGTAAAGAATAAATTAATCAAACAAAATTTATATCTTATGTATAAGAAATTAAACGGATTAAACTAATATATTCTCCATATTACCGATATGTATAATATAGTATATTAAATTCACTATAAAAAATTGAAATAATAATTTGTTCTCTTGTCTTGTTTTAAAATGTATCGAATGTTCATGAAAACATCATTATCTTATTCTAAAATGCACGAAATGCTAATGAAATAAATTGTTTCTTCCTTAACTTATTATGAAATTTTGGCTTAAATATATAATAAGAATGTATATAATTCTAAGAGTGGAAAAATAATTTATATTTAAGTAAAGAATAAAATAAAAATATTACATGTTATAACTGTTATATATATGTTCAAATTATTTCTATTTTTTATCCATGATAAAACAATCTTTCACTACAGTTATTTTCTTTTCTCTAATTATTGATTCAAGTATGCCCAGTTTAGAAAACGTAATTAGATCATTTTCCCTGCGTATTTATATATAAGATTAATTATATTTCTAGACCTTTTTTAGTGTCATTGATAGGTTAATACCTAATATTATCTATAGACCAGTAAAGTCCTTCTATTATGCCAACTAAACATATTGATCATTTTACCCTTTTATATTCTAATATTTTTTATTTAATTTTGTATGATGAATAAGCTTTTCATAAAGAGAATATTTGATTCATGTATAATTTGACGAAAACATGCATTAAAGTTGAAATTGAAGCATTTTTGCTGGCCTTTGGCTGGGATTAATTGAAGAATTAACAAATCTAGCCGATGCCATTTTTCAAGTACAACTTTTCTTAACTGATGGTTAACTACAATGGTTTTACGACTCTTGATTATAACGACTTATTTAACTTGAAATCTTGATTAACAGGAGAGAGATATACATAAGTATAGAATTCTTGAGTATGTTCCAAACCCTTAAAAATTACAAAATTAATAATCATACAAATAAATAATTAATATTTATATAAAGTGAAAAAATAGTGGAATATATAACACTATTTTCTTATTTCTTTTAAGTTTGTATTGCGATTAATTTAGATTTGTTTTTTATGTCCTACATGAAGAAAAGAAAATTAACCAAATAACGAAAGTAAAGCTCAGGAACAAAATAAAAAACTCACAATCTTTCATTGAGATAAGAATATTTGTTAATTTTATATCTCTTTAATAGGGTTTCTATTACAAATCTTTATCTTTAATAACATCATTGTATAGAATATTAGTTTCTAGAATATACCTAAAATATTTTAAAATAACGATTGTAACAATACTCTAAATAGTTGTAGGTATATAATGAGTTTAAATGTCAAATTCATAAATTACAATGCCAGTGGTTATAGTATATGCTAAAATAACAAAGAAATATTGGTTTGGACTAACTATTGATAAGATAAAAAATATTAAACCAATTGTATGAATTTATGCTCAAAATAATCTAGAATAATTATTACAAGACCTATAAGAGTATCTACGTATAAATTGTAGGAATGACAATATAGAAAAAAAATAAGCGGGTAAGTACTCTAAAAGACAATATATATTATTCAAATATAGTCATACTATTAAATACTCTAAAATAATTGCAAATATAGATTGATTTTTCATGTTGATTTTGGATATTATAATGTAATTTTTCACTACTTAACAAAATAATAAAGACGTAGATTAAATATTTTGATATATAATAAAAGAAATTAATTGAAAAAGTATAAAAAGTAAAAAAAAATAAATCCATACACTTTTATTAGCTTTCATTTTGTTTATATATTTAATAGATGTAAATTTAATTTCATACTAAAATATCATATCAAAATATAATTTTTGAGTTAACCACATTCGATACCATTCAGGATGAATGAAATAGTTTAGAATATCAATATTATCATAAGGTTGAGAAATATGAAAAATATCAATATATTTTCTATTTGCAATCTGAATACATAATTAATTTAGAAAATATATTAAAAAATTAATTAGAATAGAAATTATAGAAATTACATGTTATGTTATTTTGGATGTCTTTAGAATTAAATATTTTTTATTTGAGTTGTGTGTATTTAGAGTAATATAGAGGATTTTTTTAATTAATTTTTTGTACATTTCAAAGTAAGATAAAATAATAGATTTTTATTTTCACATTTTGATTATGTTATTGTTGTAATACGTAATGTCTATCCATATTATATAGAACATATTAGTTTAATTTGTTGATTTTCTTGTACCGGAAATATAATTTTTGTTTGATATCTATATTCTTTATATTTAAGTTTATTTTTTTCTTATTTTTGAAATTTTATTTAATCATTTTTGCATTATTACTATATATTATTTAATCTCCTATAAATATTTTCATTAATAAAAGAATTTTGACACACTTCATCTATTAAATGATGTTTGATATTGATTTTATTCTTTACAAACGATAAAGAATATCCAGATATATCTCAAAAAAGTTCAATGTTATGGAAAAAAGTCTTTGTTTATATATAATTAATTAAGTTATTGGTGGTGTCATTATTATAAATTATAACCCATGAACCTAAAAGAAAAATAAAAACTATTTTAGATAGTAGTTAACTACATTTTATGCCTTTAAAGATGAATAAAGTGCTTAGACCTTCCATTAAGTATTGAAGTGAATGTTATCATAATTCTAGGAGATAACATAACAATATATTCTCTATATGTATATATATTTTACATAATATGTTAGCAAAAACTTAATAGTGATGCAAAATATATATAAAATCTCACTTAAAGTAATAACGTGTAATTTTAGTTATATTTAGAATTACAATTGTATTAGTATTTCGCGCATTGTAAAGTAAGATAAATAATTGTTTTATTTAACATTTATTGCATTTTATAGTAAGACAAAAGAATAATTTATTATTTCAATTTTTATAATGATTTAATATACTATTTAATACCTATTTAGTAATACGGAGAATATAGTAGTTGATCTATTTAGTTATCCTATACATAAGACATAATTTTTGTTTGATTTATATATTCTTTACATTTTAATTATATTCATTTTCTTTCTTATTTTTTGAAATTTTTATTAATCATTTTTTGTAATTATTATCTATATATCATCCAATTATCTATTAATATTTTCATTACTAATAGAACTTTAAAATACTTCATCTATATAATGTTTGATAATTGATAATGATATTATATTTTCTTGTAATGACAAAGAATATGCACATATATTTAAAAAGTTAAATAATATGCAAATATATTTAAAAAGTTAAATACTATGGAAAATATCTTAATCTTTAATTGTTTAATTAATTGGTGGTGATGCTATATGAAAATTATAATCTAGGCACCTAGAAGAGAAATATATATTAAAAAAAAAATGCAATTATCATACGTTTGTTTTCATAAAAGATAAACTTTGTTAAGTTTTTAAGAAAAAAATGAAATTTATATATAATGTCGCTTTGTAACAAATAACAAGCAACATTGAAAAATAAAAATAGAAAAAAAGATAGATAAAAATAATTACAATGAAAAAGTGTAAAGATATTAAAAATATATTTAAAATATATAAATATTATATGAAAAAGTTCAACAGTTAAAATTTCATACTTGGTCTATCATTCACTAGAGACTCATTTATTTGTTACATGTGCGAAACATGTATTTTTTCTTAGTAGAATAATAAGGTCCACAAGGGCACAACCAAAAAAACTGTATGTAACAGTGTTAAATAAAACTCAGAAAATTGGTTGATTTTTTTCTCGAATTTAAAAGTAAAAATTTGAAGTTATAAGATTATCTTATTTATCCATAATAAATTAACCTAACAATTAAGTTCAAGTATTAATGTTTACAAAATTACATATTATTCACCATCAATGGAAAAAATATGCTTAAACAATATTGTTCACAATTTACCATATTTAAAAATTGAACATAAATGGAAAAAAAAAAAACTCCTAATTACTTAATTCCTGAGTTTATCGACTTTAAATTAAACATTGATGTTTGTTAAGTTTTTCATGGAATTGCATGTTATTTTATTGAGTTAACTCTCTATAATTTGGTCGAGTTTGTCCGAATTTTTTAAACCATCAATATTAATTGGAGAATCTAAACTTCTTGGCAACAAAAACTCAAAAAGAATAATAATAATAATAATAGAAAATTGTTGGAATCTAAAGGCACAATAGCAGGTAGATTCTTTCTTCAAGGGTCCCATCATTGCCAGCAAAATGTATTTGACCTTTATGTCAGCATGTGTTTAAACCAATGATCCCACTAGATAATTTTTCTCTGTTTTTTTCCTATTATCAATTCTCTGTACAAAATGCAAAAACTGCCCCTTTTCTCTTTTATTTCCTTCTTGTAATTTCTTTCCTATGTGGTTCTTTTTTCTTTGATAAATACAAGTATCCATCATAGAAGCAAAGACCCTTTGTCCAATTCTCCCTATTAGTCCTCCTCCTGTTTTTCCTATAGTCCTTTTTTTACCTTCTTTTCTAGTTTTACAACTTCTTTTTTTATTTATTCTTAGCCATTTCAGACCAGCTTTACTTGATTAGTAATATAGTACTTCATCCTATTTATTGACAAATCAAAAAGTTGCAAACTTGCAATTCAATTTTTGAACTACTACTTTGGTTAAAGTTCAGATTTTTATGTTCCTCAGTTCTGGTAATCTAGTACTTATATCTTCTTGTTCCATGTTGATTTATCTTCTTGCTGTTTTATTTGATAGACTATCAAAAACCCAGGATTTATTTTGATTCATTTACCATTTTCTGATGTTATGTTGATTTTCTTGCATTAAAATCAAGAACCCTCTTGTGGAATTATGATTCTTGATGCTGAATTTAATTAACATGATTGATTGGTAGGCACAGATGTCAGTTGTATCTTGCCTTCCAATTCTTGAGTGTGTGTATTGTTTAGCCTGTGTTAGATGGGTGTGGAAGAAATTCCTCTATACTGCAGGGAGGGATGAGTGAGAATTGGGGTGTTGCTACTGCTAGTGAATTTGACCCAGTACCTAGGCTTTGTAGATATATTTTATCTGTATGTGAGGAAGATATTAGGAACCCCATCTGGGCTCCTCCTGGAGGGTATGGAGTTAATCCAGATTGGATAATTTCGAAGAAAACTCATATAGATACTGAAGGGAGAGTAACTCCTTATATGATCTATCTTGATCATGATAATGCAGATATAGTGGTTTGTATCAGGGGGCTTACTTTGGCTAGGGAGAGTGATTTTCTGGTCCTTTTTGATAACAGACTTGGCCAAACAAAATTTGATGGCGGATATGTTCACAATGGGCTACTTAAGGCAGCTCAGTGGATTTTCGAAGGAGATTGTGAGATTCTGAGAGGATTGTTAGAGAGGTATCCGGATTATAGGTTGACGTTTGCTGGGCATTCTTTAGGGGCAGGAGTAGTGACACTGTTGACTATATTAAGTATCAAAAATCGGGAGAAGCTGGGGAACGAAACACATCGAAAGGAAACGGATCAGGTGTTTCGCTATTGCCCCTGCGAGATGTATATCACTAAATTTGGCTGTTAGATATGCAGATGTCATCAATTCAATTGTCCTGCAGGTAATGGTGGTCTCTTCCATGTCAGTTCTATTTGCTTAGCCTAGTAATTCAGTTTCTCTAAGTTTTTCTCACGATGTAAAGCATTTGACTTATTCCAAGAAAGCACATTATCTCTTGACTAAGGAGGTTCAAGTTTTTTTCAAAATGTAAAGAATTTAGCTTTTACAAGAAAGCACTGCATCTCTAAATAAGGAGGTTCTGACCGTAACAAAAGAAATACATGTATACTATCCTCGGAAATTAGTGCTCTTCAGTCTTGTACTTATGGTTTCACTTATGTTACTGTTTATGTTGGCTTAAGTTTTGTGCTGCTAAACTCGAACTGTTGGAGTCTAAATCATCATAAAACCACTGTACTGTTTCCCAAGACTGGCTTTGTTTTGTAAACAATTATGTTAGACTAGAAGCCTTCTAGCTATTGGGTGACAGTTTCAAGTCATCAGCATGTTATTGTTCCCTCGTTTAGTTTGAAAACTTGGTAATGGGCTACAGAAAGTGAGCCTCGGACTAACTAAAACATATTAGTTGTCCTTATGCGAGGTAGGAGATGGGTGCAATTCATGATTCTGTGGGAAAACAATATTTCAGAATGTACTTTCAACCTGAATAGGAGAAAGGAGCAGCGAGTTTAAGCATCCTCCTGCTATCCTTTCTGAGTTTGTTCCATGTTTGTTCAAGAACCAATTCTCTGATAGTCTAGTTATATATCCTTATTTATTGTGACATCTTATAGCGAGAAAGGGCTTTCTTATGTCCTATCCTATATATCTCATGTTGCATATCATGCATTTTGTCCTTTCTTTACCTTCGGAGATCTTCAAGGCATGCCCTGTTATATGCGAATATCTTGAAATGCTTTTAGAAATCATGATGTTCGCTGTAATTTAGTGGTTTTAAACTCAATTATGTTTATGTAAATAGTAATTACGTTTCTAATCCCAATTTTAAAAGAATTACATCAACATAATTGTGAATATGGTTGGTCATGTCACATACTACAAGCATTTGAGTAGTAATTTTCTTTGCATGATTGATAATATAAATTGCAATTTTCTTACATCTAGATAGTTTCAACCACAGAGAACAGAGTATGTGCTGCTTAAAAGAGAATGGGTCTTTGTATTAACAAACCTTAACTTAATGTTGGATTACTTGTTTATTAAGTGCAAGAAGCATATTTCTCTTGTTCAATAGGATGCTTCTCCTTTTAAAACGTTTAATTCTCTGCAATAAGAAATGCTATTGTTTAGCCAGTTGTATATTTGGAGTTTCTTCTTAGTATTGCTTGTACAGTTGCTCCTTTTATTTATTTCTTTTAAAAGAAAAACTTATAACATGTTTCCCTTCATTTAAATGTTCTGATATTTCTTTTTCTTGATAAACTAGGATGATTTTTTACCTCGGACCACTGCAGTAGCACTCGAAGATGCATTCAAGTCCATTTTCTGGTAAAAGATTGCAGGTCTTTTCTTCTTTCAGTATGTCTTTCCAATATTTTAGTGACATCTCAGACATATTTGAAGTGGTTTTTCATGACATCCTAATAGTTCAGCATTTGATGTTCCTGCTCTGCTAAGAAATGGTTTTTATTTTCCAAACATACAGCTGGAGGATCACAAAAAAAAAAAAAAAAAAAAGAAGACATGCAACACTAAGGACTTGAATTTCCTTCTCATATCTGATATAAGAATGATAAGCCTTATATTGGACTCCTTGACATGAGAGTTCTGACTGGTGTTTCAAACATTGCGCTTTTATACATGACTATATGTATATGGCTTACAGTTTAGGTGACGTAGACTATTGTATACTTGATTATTGACTTGCAATTTTGATTTCCTCTCTCTTCGATAGTTTCCCATGCTTGATGTGTATAATGTGCTTGAAAGATACATGCACACTGGAGGAGAAAAAGCTTAAAGATCCAAGGCGCCTGTATGCACCAGGTCGCCTCTACCACGTCATTGTAAGGAAGCCCTTCAGGTATGCTGTCAAGTATATGTTTACAGCCTTGAGTTACTCTGGGCGAGAAGGATAGAGTCAAGCATCTTGGAGACCAACTTTGTTTGAATTCTTCGATTTGCAGCTTAGGAAAAATTTCACCAACTGTGAGGACAGCAGTTCCAGTGGACGGACGGTTTGAACACATAGTTCTTTCTTGTAACATGACAGCAGATCACCGTATCATTTGGATTTTGCAAGAATGTCAAAAGGCACTAGATGTAAGTTCTCAGATCTTGATAGCATTATGATTGGGACAAAGCATGCCTTTACTTACGGGTCTAAAGCATCTTCATGAAATACTTATGGATCAACTTGTCGTGGCTAGGAAAATTACTGTAGAGAAGATGTGAAAGTCGCAAAAGTCTAAGATTTTTTCTGCTACATTCGGAATCTTTTTAAAAATCATTGAATAAGTGGGTTTTGAGAACTAGAAGCGGCTGTTGTTTATTTTGATTACTTCTTCATTTTGCTTTCATTTTATGGAGAAATTTCAGTCCTTATATGTATATCAATTGGGGGTTTTTTTTTTCTGGGTATCATTTATCTTATTTAGTGTTTAAGCTGTAAAATACTAAAGTGTATTTAGGAATCCAGCTGTAAAATACTAAAGTGTATCCATATAATCCTGATGTGCATTCAGTTTAGGGTATCAAATTCATTGAATGTGGGTTTTGAGAACTAGAAGCGGCTGTTGTTTATTTTGATTACTTCTTCATTTTGCTTTCATTTTATGGAGAAATTTCAGTCCTTATATGTATATCAATTGGGGGTTTTTTTTTTCTGGGTATCATTTATCTTATTTAGTGTTTAAGCTGTAAAATACTGAAGTGTATCCATATAATCCTGATGTGCATTCAGTTTAGGGTATCAAATTCAGTAGATACAACGATATGCCATCTTTAATTTTACAGAGCAGAGTGCTGAAGTAGATGTATTCATTCCACGGAACTGTACGTGTCTTAGTAAAGTTTATGTGCATTCGACTCTCTCACTGCAGATGCTACTGGAAAAGGAGCATCTCATGGATATTCCAACAGAGCAGAGGATGGAAAGGCAGGCATCTATTGCCAAAGAACACAAGGAGGAGCACCGGGCAGCATTGCAGAGAGCTGTCGCACTAGATGTTCCCCAAGCGGATTCACCCTCATATGGGACTTTTCACGAGATAGAGGAAGGTGAGAATTCTGACAGAACAGAAATCTCTTTAGAGTCCTCGGACAGAAGAAAAAGCTGGGACGAACTAGCAGGGCGTCTTTTTAAGCAGATGGATCAGGGAGGAGTACTTTAGAAACATCTAGCAACGGATGCTCTATATAGTTAAATAATGTCCATTCTTTCATTCTTATTGATTTTTGCTGTTAATGGAAACTTTTGATGTCTCAGCCACACAGATCTGTATTATACATACAGATTCAAGTGTAATGGCATGTTAGAGACTCGGAGAGACATTTTCTGGCTTCTGGATTTGTGAGAAGACAGCCAGAACTCATCTGGTTCTGCTTGGGCATACAGCACCTATCTATATAAATGTCTGTTTTGTCTAGACTATTTTAATTTAAAGAGAGAGAATTAGAAAACGCTTTATGGTAACTTGCAAAGGGGAAATGTTGCCTGTCAATTCCTGATATTTTTGAACAGCAAAACTATGGGCCAAACACATGGCAAAGACATACAAGCACAACTGTGAAAGGGAAATGAAAAGAGAAAAAGTCCTCAACTGACTGCACTAACACTAGTAATGCCATTTTGTAAAAATTGATGACCAACTAGTTGACAATGTTAACTGAGTTTCTCATAGTAAAAGAATATACTAAATTTGTATAAGAATTAAGAAGTTCAATTGATTGCAACAAGAAAACTAAAAGGCGAATCATGCCTTAATGTGAACTACACTATTTTACAGTACTAGAAAATCACAATATCTTCTCCCATTGTATCCAACTGGCACAATTACATCTCTGTTTCAACATAACTTGGCTAAACCCACTGGTCTACTCCAACTACCGAATTTCATTAAGGTATATCAAAACTCAAATAAGATTGCAGAAGTTAGCATAAACTAGTTGAAGCTAAAACAAAGAAGTCAGCTAAATACATATTGCTTTCTTCATATCATACATTTCATTTACAAAACTGTAGCTTGATATATATACCAAAAGTTGTGTTTTCTCCACAGCCTTCTTAAATGAGAGGGAAATAGAACAGAACTATGCCTGTAAATGAAGAACGGCATCCCCTGCAATATATATGAGATCAATATTAGTTGTGCCACATATATTCCTTATTGACTTGATCAAGCATTGGATATAACATTTCTGTTTGTGTTTTTAGAACCAAACAACTCATAATAGATTGCGGAAAGAGCAGAACGACTGCTCCAAGGAGGATTTTCCAATCAGACAAGCTCTTTGTTATTGAATTTGTAGAACAGCAATATGAGTACATCTAATCTGCATTTAACTTGAAATCATCCACCATGCGGCCACAAACTAAGAAGCTGCATAAAAGCCAACAAGACTATTCGGACATAGAAAAATGAATAAATTGGAGGCCTACTTTTAATTTTTGAAGAAGTTAAAGGAATGAATATATCAACAATATTCTATTTATTAGTCCAACAGACAACTTTGTTTCCTTAACTACTATGAAATTGAAGAGACCTAGCTATGTTACCATAAATCAGGTGTCAATCAACAGTCAGTAAGCAACCTCAGAGCAACTCAACAATGAGATAGGACATTTATACCACCATATCTACTGTTGAAGTTTATTCCTTTTCAACTAGCATTGGATAACCTAACAGCTAACACAGCACTGCCAAAGAGGCAGGTAGTTTATGCTTATCAAATTATCTAAAAAAAAAAAACTCAGGGATCTGAGTACTGCCAAAGTTAATGTGAATTTGAACTCCTAAAGCCATCCCACAGTCCTCAATTTTACCCAGAAGCTGAAAACAGTAAACAGAGCACACCGCAGAGAGATTCTAAATATGAGGGGATTCGAGAAGGAAGAAATCATTTATTCTGTATGCCAAATACACATTTACCAATAAGCTAAGGTAGTGTTGGGATCAATGGATTTGAGGAAGCATTTGAAATCCACCTATTTGTTGGAACGATTTGTAAGACTGAAATGAATTAATTTCAAATTCACTCAAACTAAAAAGTGTGAAATGAATTATTTCAAACAACTTTCTAATTTGGGTGGCTTTGAAATTCATCTATTTTGGCTTTACAAATCTCTCCAATAAATGGTCCCCAAATCCATCGATCAATGTAAAAATTTTGTCACATATGGTGACAGGAAAATCAAAACATCTAATGTCTTACCATGCATTCTCTTGACAAACTGTTCAAACTCCAAGAAATTGTGTCTTTCCATTAAAAGGGGGCTGACCCTAAGGTAGGTAAAAGAAGAAAAATGCCTCCCATCATCAGGGATCGTTCATTGGCTTCGCTTTCTCTGATAAATAGTTGTACCCTTCCCTGTCATGGCATGGAAGGGCATTTTCACTAGCAACTGGTACACAGACATCCCAAGCAGCATTCAGCACCTGGAATACAATGCATTAAATGCAAGACTCATTGAACAATAATAGACTCTTTCTGGAAAAATCGTCTATCAAATTTTCTATATAACAGTAAAGAGCTTTCTGCTAGAAAATATCCTACAGCTGGAAAAGTAACTAAATTCTTATGTAGAAGTAGAAGTCACCACATTGATGCTTACTTGCCAGGTTAATCCCTCAGGATCAGCCAAAGGGTCTGAGAAGTCAACATTCTGGTTTAACATGCTCAATCCAGCACATGAAAAGTTCAGTCTAATGCCATGCTTCTTCAACATTGCCATAGTAGCAGCATAACCATCACGATTACATGAGTTATAAAATCCAGAAGTTAGCTCAGCGGCATGGCTTGCAGTCTTATACCACCAAGGACAAGACATACCTGATAGCTGCTCAACAATTAAAAATATGGCAAAGAAATTGGATCAATTTCTACTAGTGCAAAAATGTAAGTTCTCCTTATTAGCATAACAATTTGCAACTTCTATTTCAAGCAAATTATATAAATTTCTCCACTTTTAATATATAAAAAAAAACTAGACCAGATAAACAAGTATCTAGCAGATCAACACCCCACATGAGGATTGATTAGATTGGAGCAGATAGGCTGCTCTTATTTTAGAATTTGTAATGCTTAATTTATTTTTGATTCATAACATTCCAAAGGGTTCTATGTCTATGGTATCTTTCAATTTGATTTGGAGGTTTTGGTTTATGTCCCCCTGCATGTAGTTTTTCTATTATAGATATTAATAACATTTGGGAGTAGCGACCCCCCACCAAAGTTCCAGTGGTTGGCTAATTAAAAAAAAAAAAACTGTGTTCCAACATGAAAATATGAACTGTCATTTATTATTCCTCAATTCAGTCGAGGAGGAAGTGCCGTTCACTTGTAGAAAACAGTTTCCTGTTATTGCATAAAAGTCCACAAGCAGAGTTCTCCGTAGCCGGGTCCATGCAAGTTTCTCTCTCAAAAGCAAACTCACAGTTGATTGAATGATAATCTTACAGTTGCATGATATACTTCACAAAGAAAGATGACTACCTTTGCAGCAATGCAAGTACCCTCAAAAACTAAACTGGCAAGGGAAAGCACTCGATCACCATGGTCAATCAAAACCTGAGAATACCAATTCAGGAAAAACCTTCCATAATAGCCATCATAGTCACCTCCATCACAAAAAAATCCCGTTTCATGCGGGAGGGAATTGTAAGAACCTGCATTATCTGGTCCTCGTGCCCAGAAGGAATGTCCCCTGTTTTCAGCTGCCTTCCTCAGGCTTTTCATCATATACTGGTCATGGCACTGAAAAGATTTTAAAAAAAAAATTGATGGTTGGAATGAGGAAAGTGTCATGAATAAAATATCACAACGTTTGCGACAAAAAATTTTAAGTTGGTAGGACGCAGCACCACATGCAAGCTATTCAAGTGGGGACTTGCTTCATGACTGCTTGGTGAGAAAGAAGTTCATATTTTCATTTGCATTCAAGAGAACCCTCATCTCAGATCAAGAAAATTGGCCGCAAAGACTTGGATGTGAACTTGCAACAACGGATACAGTTTTACATGTAATGCTGAGCAGTTAATTCACAGAAAGATGAAACAGATTTTAGAAAAGCAGCAAAAAAACCCATTATGAAAGGAAGAAGAATAACAAGGGATTTTCCTCCTTTCTTTTTAAAGTGTGTACACTTTCAAGTAACGCAAGAAGGATTCTGCTAATTCCCTCATTGGGCTACCATCATAAAACCGACAAGCAAACAAATAAAACAGCTGACCGCTCAAAGACAATAATGTCTTCCCTTTAACACCGCTTCTCCTCTCAATGTGTCAAAGTGTTAAACTTGGTTGACTTTGCAATTACCTGAAATTCACCGACACCATGGGGTATCTCCAACCATGCTTTACAGGATAAGATGGATATCTTAGCTCCCCACATGGGCCTAGTCCAACCTGAATCATGGAGATCATGCCATCCTCAAAGAACTCGTCAAATTCAGCTCGGAAGCTTCTCATGTAGTCAAAGTAAACCTGCATCAGTTTCAGAATACAGAATTGGTGAAGCCTTTATTTGAAAAGTCGTATCTTCAAAGATGACTAACAAATACATGCATGTACATGTAGTGATAAGGAATAACATAAATAGAGAACAGACTGCAACAAGATTCACTTATAAAACATATGCTCAGGAAGTATGCAAAACATGCAATTTTGTGCAAATCATACATGCAAAATTCATCAAATCAATCACGTGGCCAGAAAATAATCCCTGTATCAACTTTTCATAGCACCTAGGCACCTATTATGAGGCACAGACAAGAATAACCATTGCTGAAACAGTACCATTCATGACACTACCAATTAACAGAAAAGAACTCCGTGAAGGTCAAGCTGAAGGAACAGTATCCAAAAATGAGGTACAAATGCATTACTATTAGCTTCAGTTTGGTGATGTTTCAACATGCAGATGAATCAAGATAAACAGGCTAGAGGATGATAAACAAAATATATGGGCATGGCAAAGAAATTCTACATCAGTTAGAAGGAAACACACGTTGAGCAATGTTTATTAAGATACCTCAATACCAGTCCGACCTCTTAATACCCTTTCCTTGTCAATCCCCCATGATAGACATTCCGGATTCCGCCTACCTGCTCTGTCAGTGAAATATATATCGGGATTGCTTCTGCCAACTTCAGCAACCCAGTTAGGCAGCGGAATGCAAACATCATCCCCGATGTTACCTCCACATTCATGGAAAGACATTACAACCTGATTCCAAATTGAAATACCACTTAGCACAATTTTTTGATAAAAATTTCAACACAATGTAAAAAATATCATATAACAGTTACTTTGGACTAAAGATACAAACCCAAAGATGCTCTTGGCCTGAATATTCTAATCAGCAGTTCATCATTCAACCATTCATCTGAGAAATAGTAATCCATGAAACTCACAACCTTATCATTCATGATGAACAACTTGTTGTTCCTTCCAAGGCTAAAAGTATCTTGAACTTGGAATGAACATTCTTCCACGAGTTAACCTACTCTTCACAAATGATTTGACCTCCTCAACTGACTACTCCTGGCACTTTGAAACACCACAGTATAACAAAGTCAAAGGATTATGCTTTTCCATAGACAGTTTCTACATTTTGAACCGTTCAACTCATCTGGATTGGAGATGAAAACTTGTATTCCAATCTTGATTTTCCAGTCCCCAAGACCACTCAATTAATGACTTAGGTAATCACAACAAATAAATGAGAGCCCAAGTTCAATTATGAGTATATAACGCAAGATAAATGGATGATAGACCAATAGAGCAGGTGGGCATGGAATTAATCATCCAAACAGCAGAAGTGTGTAGCCTATTAGACTCATAGTTTGTCCAGACTACCCCACCCCACAAAAACAAAAGAAGTGAAAAGCATAATTTTAAAAAAAAGGGCAAAAGGATAAGAAAGATGTAAGAACTGAAGGATTATAAGCAAATCCACCTGCAACTTAAGCTTAAGCTCCCTCGCAATTTGGAACAGCTGCTTATAGCCATTCCAGTTATATTCCTGTGGAACATGTGCTTCCACTATTCCCCACCAGCAATCAACCATGACGCCGTCAACATTTATTGATTTCAAGACTCTCAGTTGTTTTATAAGACCATCTGGATCAACGAGTTCACACTTCATGTTGATTGTTCCCAACTGTCACCATATGTGCAGAAACATAAGACAGATACAAGGCACAAAATATTCTTGACACCTTGAAAGCAAAAATCCAATTATGAACTGTGTATGCTAGATCTGTGAGATTATAAAAACAAGGGAAACAACTGAAGTCTTCTTCAAGTCAATTTATAATTTTTTTTTAAAGCAAAAGTTATGTTAGCTACAACTTATGCTATAATAGTATAATATTATTCCTCTACTGTAGCCATGTGCCACTGGGAAAGGCTTCTCTGAGCTAAGGTTAGCCTTTATAGGACCTTCCATTGGCAGGAGTATTTTGTGCAGGACTTGGAAAATTTGCAGGGGAGAAATTATTAAGATGCTTCCTCTGATTGGCAAAGACAATAGGTGAAGAAACAGATAAAGCAAATATTTCTAGTAAACTTACAGGTAGCATGACATAAACAGGAACATATGGAGTGCCAGCAAAGTCACGCTCCCGCAATTCTGTAGGGATGTCAACAACCTAACCAAGAATTATCGAAACACATCTTTAATAAGTATCAACAAAGGTGCAGCTATAAATGAATAGATCCTGTCTAAGATGAAGGCCCCTATTTCATATTCAATTCTCACGCATATAGCACCAAAGCATATGGCTCTAATATCCATAAGAACTCTCCTCTTATCACCTGATATAGCCCTTAACTCTCACTTCTTATTCATGTTGAAAACTTGATAGGCAATTAATAAAGGACAACACACAAAACAAAATGCTGTGCACCTCATAAATACTTGTAAGACAGCCATGATACAAAAGATAGCACATTAAAGAAGCTGTAACCAGAATCAAAAAATTCTACTGAAGCCAATCATTACCTGCTTGTTGTCAATAGAATCTATGGAGCTTCCAAGAAGAGGATCATTATGTACATCTCCTCCATCTACTAGCAGTGGTGAAGACTGAGCCCGGATGCCTGAGGATTCATCATAGGGTGATGAAGTGGGCACAAAAACACTCTTAATCTGACATGTATTATACTCAATGGTGCTTTGGTAAGTTGAAGAGATGCCTCTCAAGGAAATGGGTGGAGCAGGTTGTGCTGGCATGGGTGAGGATGATGAAGTCACCACTGTAGAAGATGTGCCACCAACAGGTCTTGCACCCTGTAGATATTGAAGAGTACAACCCTCCTTGGATTTTCTTAAGATTCATTGGAAACCAAAAGCTTGTTTCTTTACATATTAGTAGATGGACGCAAAAATAGGAAATTATATCTTATGCATATGATGGACAATATTGTTGCTTTTGAAGGCAAAACCAAGGTATATCATGGGACTTGCATTTATGTCATATCAAAACATCCAGAAATGCCCTGAGGTATTCTATTTAGTACAAACTGATAATAAATGCATCATCAATCATACATTATTTTAAGCAAGTCTCCACAAGACTGAGATTGCATTATTTTTTCTCCAGCCATTAAATCCTTGGTGGCTGATACGAAAAGTTTTTGTTGAACTAGCTTAAACATTAGAGAACTACTTCATAACCAGGAAAGGTGTTAACGTAGTTAAGAACTGTCTTGCTGTTTTTATTATTGAATTAGTAATCCAGGAAATACGAGGCTCAAATAGGAGACAAAAAGTATAATACCACAAAAAGTTCTGGTACTTGTTGACATCATATATCTTCATTCATAAGTACCTGTGATTTGGAAGGGAAGGTGGTCCCATCAGGAAGAACCACCCAAAGCCTGCTTCCCTTGCCAAAGCAGCAATAACATCATTTATATCAGCTCTGACTCTAAGGTTATAGTTCCCATGCCTTCGAAGCCCTGCTAAGATTTTTGCAGTAATAGCCCTTCGTTGACGCTCTCGTAGCTTTGTTCTCTCCTTCTCTTCTTGAGGCCTGCACCTCCTTGTCCCTCCTTGAGGAGTTGGCTGTTCTTGATATTGTGGACGATGCACAAACCTGTTGTTACTACTTGCTGATGCAAGTCCCCCATCAATACCTACCATTACTGGAGTTTCAATATTCTTATCTCCGTCCTCATCATCCTCATCATCCTCTTCTTTTACATCCATCCCCATTTCTTCATCATCATCATCTTCACTCGTCACAAATCTTTGCATATCTGACGCCATAATTTCCAGCTTTTCTGCAGTCTTCACTTCTAATAGCCGCAAATGTTAAAGAGACTCAATATACTCAATTTGGATGCCATCTTAAGATTATTCCACACTGCCCTTAATTAAGGTAAACTCCAAACTACAAAATTGACATGATCATAGAACTCCGGTCAACTGGCACGGCATGTCAACTGAAAATACGAGAATCCGAAAGATACAACCAAGCCAATTAAAGACAAATAAACGAAAAACAAAATCAATGGAATTAAAGTAAAAAAAACCGACATAAATACATAATAAAGGTTCTGCACAAAAATTTACCAGCATTGGTTAGTACGTTAAGATTCCATTTCTTTTTTCCAACAACTGCAAATTATCATTCTTGTTTCAAGAATAATTACGCAAAAACCTGTAGCTTTCGGATATTAAAATAAAAAACATTTTTTTTACGGGGGTACATCTTACACAAAAAAGGGAAATATTCTCAGAATCCTTGTCTAACACAGAAAATTCTAAGATTATCAAGTATTTCCAAAATGAATTAATTTTTTCTTTTAAAAATGTTTCTTTATTCTAATACTTCTCCATCTTTGTTTTGTTTTGTTTTTTTTTTTTTTATAAAAAAAGTCGCAGTTGAGATTAAACTGAACAGTAAATAATTTCCTGCATTTTCCAAGATTTTTCACAGTTAAATCTCGAAAATTAGCAGCTTCAAGTATATAAATTAACTGTCTACGACGTCGTTTTCTTCAAAACCATACACTGAACTGAACTACTAAAAAGTTGCAGCATTTACTAGAACTTTCAATGTTAAATCTCAAAAATAGCAGCTTTTTGTAATTGAGTAACTTACAACGGCGTCGTTTTCCATTCCCGCAAGGTCAGATCTAGCCAAAAACATGACGAAGCAAGCCAATCGCCGCAGACTAACCGCACAGAAAAAAGACGTGAGAACTCAGCTTGATCGGAAACGATCCAAAATTTTGCTATTTTAGAGGGTTTCGGAGATTTCCGGCGACGTTCCGGCGACGGAGGAAAGAGAAGAGAAAAGTGATCAGTGTGCGAGTGTGTGACATCTAGATGTCGCACACGTGCAAGCGTGTCCCGGATTAAGGGGTTGACACGGTTTACGCGTTTGGGGATCGCCTTATCTTCGGACGTGCGAGTCACGTGTTTTGCTCGTGCAAGGCGGGCCACAAGATTTCGTCTTACAAAACAAAGTCTTAATTGAAAACTAGTGTGTTCAAACTCGTGCATTTATACATCGAAATTGATAATTGAAAACTAGTGTGTTCAAACTTGTGCATTTATACATCGAAATTATGATCAATTTCGATGTGTTTATCTTTCAATTCGAATCTAAACGAATTCTTATCAAACTTGAGTTTGAGTAATTTAAATTGTCAAATCACTCATAAAATGAGTTCAACCAAAATTTAAAATTATAATAAACACGTAAATAAAATTACAAATTCGATACAAATATCGAATAATTTGATTCGTTTTTCTACAGTCTTCATCTTCTTTTGTCAACCATCACTACTTGGCAACAGAAAATGTGAACTACCTACCTGCCATTTGTGGTTTAGTGTGCTGGCCAAATTTGTGAGATCCTTAGTAGTTAGTTGGCAAAATGCAGTTAGGTGTAATAAAATGCTTTTTTTGTGATTTATTAGTTATAGGTTAGAGTCGTTAAAGGGTAAGGAAAGCTATATATATATATATATATATATATTTTAAAAGGCCTAGCTCTTATTTATTTATTTATTTTTCAATTTAGGAGTTTGCAATTAGGTATGCAGTAGAAAAAAAATAAAAAAATTTGTGACTGCCTTTTAATTACCAAGATCAAAGAAACAAGACTCTTACCAGCCAACTGCTAAGATGAAAAGAACAAAAACTTTAACCAGCTACATTTACCACTATTTTAACCTTACAGGCCAGATATTGTTTTGATTATGGAATAAAGCAAAAGACGGTGGAAATCTTTCCCCAATAACAAAATTGTAGTAACCTTTTTTTCCACCCAATACAACCTAGTTGCTCATCATATTCTTTTGCTTTATGCACAGCTTAAAGATAGAAGGTGTCTTGTACAATGTGAACAAAGTTGAATTCCCACCATAATCCGGTATTCGTTCAGCGAATTTCAATCTATAACTTCACTTCTTCACTCAGACTGCCTTTTGAATCAGTTACAGGTTCTCCTGCAAATAAAAATGAAGCTAAGATGGGAAGAGAACTTCAACCGATACATGGCTAAGCTAATCAGAGAACAAACTTTACCATGCATTCTTTTTACAAATCGTTCGAACTCCACAAAGTTATGTTTCTCCACGAGAACTGGGTTGAGTCTGAGGTAGGTAAAGGCAGATAAATGTCTCCCATCTGGATCATTTAGAGGCTTGGCGTTTTCTAGTATCTTGTTGTATCCTTCCCTATCATAGCAAGGCAGTGCATTCTCACTTGCAACTGGTATGCTAACATCCCATGCAGCATTTAGCACCTAAAATGACATTTAAATACTTTAAAAAAATATTTTACAGCAAAACCGCAAAGGTGATCTGCAGATTCTGCAGCACATACAACTTCTTTTCCTTTTCTTTTCTAATAAGAATATTCGATGGCTTGTATATACCGATGTTTATCTCAGATTCTATTTGCCTATTAATAGACAGCAATATTCAAGTATATAGTTATGTTGAATCGCCAGTAACACTTGGTTCCAATGATTCTTTGTAGAATATGATACCATGACAATAAGTAGTGGAAAACCTTAAGACTTGTATGCTTGTGGTTGGTATGGGTTCATGTCCAGTTCTATAGAAACCATTATCATAATTGGGACATAGAAACTGCATTTCAAAATGCATGTCTCTTTCTTAAAGGGAAATATACTAGCATGCAGTGGGAATGAAAATATGTTAGCAGGAATGAACTGTTCATGTTTTCAGATGCTTACCTGCCAAACCAAACCCTCAGGGTCTGCTAATGCCTCTGGAAAGTCCTCATGTTGGTCCAATGTACGCAACTCAACACAAGTGAAATTTAGAGCGGCGTCATGTTTCTTTAACATTGATGCTATTGGAGCATAGCCATCACGATTGCAGGGATTATAAAATCCAGCAGTCAACTCAGCAGCATGACTGGCTGTCTTGTTACCACCAGTGAATACCTGATAGCTGTGCATGAACCAAAATATATTAAAACATGGTCCATACACCAACATAAAGAGTACAACATTTATTTTAAACAGAGAACGACATTTAAGTTTCTCTGATTACAACTTTCATGTAAAGTACACCTTTGCAGCAATTGGAGTGCCTTCAAAGGCCAAATTTGCAAGAGAAAGAACACGATCACCATGATCGACAAGAATCTGAGAGTACCAATTGAGGAAGAATCTTCCATAGTAGCCATCATAATCACCTCCATGTTGTGTTGCACTCAGATTGTTTCATGGGGCCTATAATTGTAGGAACCTGCATTATCAGGTACTTTACCCCAGAACGCGTGTCCCCTTACTTCTGCTGCCTTTTTCAGACTATTCTTCAAGTAATTGTCATAGCACTTGAGAGGCATAAAAGGTGGAAAGTCACAATAAATGTAGCAGGTTTAATAGAAATTCAAAAGATAACAAAACAAAGGAGACAATGGGCCAAAAACCCATATTACTCATTAGGATATTTGCTGGCCTAATGAGAAGTTTATGAGTCAGCGTGAAAGAAGTACCAGAAATTCACCAATACCAGGATACTTCCAACCATGTTTTGCTGGATAAGAAGGATACCGCAGCTCCCCACATGGACCTAGTCCAATTTCTATCTCGGAGATAGCTCCATCTTCGAAGAACTCATCAAACTCCACACGGAAGCTTCTCATGTAATCAAAGTAAACCTACATTGTTTGCATGAGTAAAAGTGATAAATGATTAAGCAACAGAATCATTGTCAGAAACACAAAATCAAGTTCATGAAAGAAATCTACTGGTGAGATTGAAAACTTGGTGTCTATAGAGAGCATAATTCTGGATTTGCAGAGGTTGATTACATGAGATTGTTTGCAACAATATGTTTAAAAAATAATAGGGCTTAGCAGCAAAAAAGTTTTAACCCAAGGGTGCCATTTACAAGACCAATATACTAGAACTACACAGAACTGACATGAGTCCTATAAGTTTTTCTTAAAAGAGTTCCAAGATACTTCAGCCGTAGCCAATTGCCTTCTGTCGGATCCTTGCCATTTTGAACTCGTGGCAGAGGCAGCACCAGATTCATGTCTGCAACAGTAATGTTTCCTGGGCTGATCTAATTCCAGGTTTTAATGTTAGCTTATGGCCAAGCCCAGATACATCTGGAGATCATTCACATCTAGAGCCTCATTCCAGTATTCATATCAAACCTGAGGAAAAAAATGTAAGAAATAAAAAAGTTCTACCCTGATTTTCTGAAGATGTTCCACATGCAAAATAAGGTCCTAGCTGCCCAAAATCCAGTGAGAACCAACTGATTTCTATAGGACAACCAGGCATCCATACTAGCAGGTAAGTTTCAATTAGGGAAAACACAAACACAAAGATGAATGATCGCAAAAGTTCAAGAGATAAAATAGACCTAAGAAAATATAGACTACCTCTAGAGCTGTCCGACCTCTTAAAACCCGTTCCTTGTCAATTCCCCACGTGAGCAGGCATTCATGGTTTCGTCTTCCATCTCTATCTGTAAAAAATATGTCTGGATTTCTGTTGCCAATTTCTGTGACCCACTGTGGAAGTGGAATATGAACATCATCACCTACATTTCCACCACATTCATGGAAGGACATAACAACCTGCATTATTCTTTTTTGTTAAATATTTTCTGATGTATAACAAATTCAACACTAAATCTCCACCACCCCTCCGGCAGGCACCCCGCAACATGAGAGAGAGAAGAGAGAGGGGAAGCAATTCACTGAGGACATGCTGTCAGAAAAATGACATGTTGATGTAATAATACTAGAGGTTCAGTACCTCTCACCTGTAATTTGAGATCAAGGTCACGCACAATCTGAAAAAGCCTCTTGTAGCCACTCCAATTGTATTGCTGTGGAACATGAGCCTCTACTATACCCCACCAGCAGTCAACCATAACCCCATCAACTTTAATTGACTTCAAGATCTTTAGCTGGTTTATCAGATCATCAGGATTAACCAACTCACAATCCATATTGATGACGCCTAGCTGTTTTTGAAAGAAGCAAGTGTTGAGTAATGCAAAGCAAACTTTACTCTCTATTACAGAGATAGTGGAGAATCAGGTAAAATGGATATTGTGCAACCAATTCACTAATATACATTCACTAAAGGGAGTCCAAACATAGTCTAACCTATATCTGAGGGAAAGTTATGAGCAATTTGCATGAGATGAATGAGTTAATGAAGATACAAAAAAAGAACTATTACAACTCACTGGTAGCATCACATATATAGGAACATAAGCAGTGCCTGTAAAATCTCGCTCTGGCAATCTAGGCTCTCTGTCAATAACCTGCGAGAATAAGAAAAATTTGAGCTGCTGAACAAAGTGAGACTAGGCAAGCTGAAAAAGATTTCACATATTATTTCCTAGTTACCTTGAGAATTTTTTTTTTTTTTTGGCCTCCTTTTCAATCAAACACCACTAGTGAATTAGGATCATATAACATATCGGTAGCTCTTTCATTAATAAGCTATGTAAAGCCGGGGGACAACATCTCCTACAACATAATTAATCCTCCTATTCTCTGACAATGAAGTGTAGCCCAAATAGTAAGACTACACTTCCCTTGTAACTTAGCTCATGGGTTCGAGTCACCAAGAGGTAGGTGGAGATCCACTATCCTCTAAGCACTGAACAATCACCTCTATTCCTTACTCTTGTCATGGAAATGCAATACATACAAATACAAAGAGAATTAACATTCTACCAGACTTCCATATCTAAAAACTTCATCTTTAGCCATATCCTCCCTCTATTTCGTGTTATTATAAAGGATAAATTTTTCGTGCACTGATGGTGTTGCAAAACATTTTATACACCAGCTGCATTTGACATTTGATACCTGCAACATGTACAAAGATAACATTTTAAATTTAAACCGTGATTGTGTGACATACAACTAAATGTATTTATTTTAAAATTTTCTACACAGCGACAGCGTAGAAAGATTTATCCAGGTTTTTGAAAACTCAACTTTTTATATTTCTGACACAGTACAAAACTTGTTCTCTATCAATTTCCCTATGTATCTATATTTAGTACATCAGTAGCATCTTTCTTTTCTCAATGAATTTATCAAACACATTTACAACATATTCAATTTTGATATGGTTCAAGAAAGTTCAAGAATCTTCAATTTTAAAAAGGGCTTAAAATTTTATGAGCGCCATATATGCAACATAATTTGAAATTTAAATAATGATCACGTTACCTGCATCTAGACCGTTGATGTTAAAAATTTTGACATACGAATGAACTTGAAAAACTCAACTCAATTACAAATATTTGCTAGCATAATCTATGAAAAATTATTTACTTATTATTGCAAGTGAGTATTGCAAAATTATTGAACGATAGAAAAATAATACAGCGTACTTCTTTTTCAATATATCTATTATATTCACTCAGTATTATCGAGAAGCAAAAACCAAATATAATTTCTATGAATCTTTAACTTCAAACGAGCTCAATTACCTCCTGATTGTCATCACTACTTCCAATATGATCCTCGACCCTTTCTCCCATGTCTGGGACCAGAGCCCGGGAGGTCTTCCGGTTCTGGGTCGTAGTCCGACGACGAAGAGTAGCAAAATTAGCAAAAACAACCGTCCTTAATTCCGGGACCGGGTGACGGTGATAAAAATTAGACTTGGAAGACGACGAAGCTGCCAATGAAAGAAACTGCTGCGGCTGTAAAGACAGCGAAGCCATAGTTGAGAAAGAAGAAGAGAGTGGCATATTGATATTAGCAATGGCATCAAATTAAAGCTCTCGCTTCTGCAAATGAAATCCCATGTTCATTCAGCCTTTTTCTTCACTTCTCTTTTTCTCGAAGATGGCGGGGCAAGAAATCCGTGAAAGAAAAGTGCAAGAATCGGGCTGTGGGATCCAATGTACAGTTGAATTTAGTTTAATACTCATTACAGATGTTGGTGGAAGATAGGATAAAATAAGCCTATAATGAAATAGACTGGTAACATTTTTGTTATAGGGATGGGCAAAAGTAAGTTAGCTCAAAGCCTCAAACTAGGCTGTAAATATTAGAAACTAAAGTACGAATTCGTTTGAATTTGTTAACTTAATAATTAAATTAAATTAAATTTAAATAAAATCTAATATTCGTAAAATTTTATATTTACTTCGAAATTAATTCGATAGATTACAAATTTTAAATTTATATGTAAAATTCAAAACTATTTGAATTCGATTCTAATTAGTTTCAATAAAGATTCGTTTGCGAATTAGTTGAAAGATAAATAAGGTAAGATTGAACAAAATTTTAACTTCGTTAAAATAATCAAATAAGTTTGAATATTAGAGTGTCCGATAATCAAATAAGTTTGAATACTAGAGTGTCCGATTTGTTTGTATTTATTTACCTCCTTACTTGTAAACGGGTTTGAATCGGGTTGGATCTTGTATATCCATACCTTATCCTGTTTAATATCATAGGTTTTGGATAGAGATCCGAATGTTACCTTCCGTACCTATAAAAGGAGATTCATATTCAAATCTGAATTTGAATCTAGACCTTGATATTATTTTATAAGTTTGAAAATTTAATGTATAAAAGCTTCAAATTTTTATAGAAATTTCTTTTTTATTTTGTAATTATCAAAAATAAATAAAATTGATCCATATATTAATATTTATCCATGTGTTTTACATTAGAGTATAAAATATATTGAAAATTTACATAACATATATATATATATATATATATAATAGTAAAAGAGGTGTTTAGTGAAAATTTGTCATATGTCGCCATGTGTCACTTTTCTTTCTTTTTTTCCCTATTTACTTATTTAACTATTAACTATTTACCTCTTGATAGCTAGGTTATTTTCTTTTGATACGACACCTTCTTGATAGGTATCCACCCAAACAAACTCTATGAAGTGAATTCAAAATACATTTTTTAGGATTGAAAATCCTAAAGTACATTGTTTCAAATCCTTAATTATGTTTCATGGTAATGTGTATATGATTGCACTCATCTTTTTCCATCCTTCATTTAATCCTAATATTCCAAGTTGGGGAAATGGCCAATTTAGTCCTCCAACTTTTTTACTTTAGTCAATATAGTCCTTTATCTTTTATTTTAGCCATCTCATTCCTTCAACTTTAAAATTTTAGCCAATTTGTTTAAAAGACCAGCTATTTCAGGGGCATTACAGTAACTATGTAAGGATCCTGCATTGAAACAAATAATACGTTATATTTCGCTTCAAGTTTGGATTCTATCAATTTACAAAAATTGGGGAAGAAATTAGGGCTCTAAAATTATCTCAAATTTACCAAATTTGTACATTAAGAAGCATGAGAAAGGTATGGGATCTGCAACAGAGGAAAAGGGCTGTGCTTTAGTTTAATCCAAATCACACCACAAAATGATGAAATGGGCTAAAAAATTAAAGTTGAAGGACTGAGATGGCTAAAATAAAAGATGAGGAACTATATTGGCTAAAGTAAAAAAGTTGGAGGACTAAATTGTGGCCATTTCCCCTTCCAAGTTTAAAATCTACTATCATCTAAATCCATTCTTATATTTCTATGGGTTAAATACATTAAATCCTCTTAAGATTTGGGTTGTTTTGCACTAAATTCTCTAACGTTATTTTTTTTCTTACTTTGCCCCTTCCGTCAACAATTTTACTATTAAAAAGTCAAAAAGGACATTTTTACACCAAGACACCACAAGAATATCTAAAATTAACCCTTAAATTTTATTATATTTGTCATTTTAGTCCCTAATTCAAGTTTCGTATCAATTAACATATTTTAATCACATTAATCAATATAAAAATATTATTAAAGTAACTAAAAATATAATGATGCCTACCAACACCAGTAATTCTTTAAAAATACTTGTGAAAAAATTTAAATATAAAAATTTCTGTAGATTGTATATTTTAACTATACCAAACTTTTATTTTTGGTTTTGTATTCTCTAAAGTGTCATTTTTATATATATATATATTTTTTTCCAAATTATAGAGAGCATATTGGAACCATAACCTGCTTTCCTCGTTTTTCATCCATAAAAATAAATCTTTATTTGGGTTGGTATTTCTCAAATGTATCATTTTCCTTATTTAATAAACTACTCATGTTTAATTTCTCAGAAGCATTGGTTTGAGAAGGTGCAATGCTGTCAATGGTTTCAATTCACATGATCGGTTTAGATTAGAATTGCTCATGGAATGTATGTATGTATGTTAATTACAATCATTTTAAATTGGTTTATATTGCATGAGTCGATTGAACTTTTTCAAATTTTGAACATTACATATATATATATATTAAGAATATATATCTGTTATCAACTATGTTTCACTACTATAGTTTATAGATTTGTTGTCACAGTAATACTTTGGTATAAAAAGAATATTAGCCCACATGATGTTAGTCATTGTGGACAGGCAAAAGTAATCTAACAATATTATAATGTAGAAGTAATGGCATATAAATTGAGCATAAAATTTGAGGACCAATCATTTTGAGAGCAATATATGTGTGACTTCAACTTTTCAATAGTAATATGACTTTGTGTTCTACCTGTTGTTGCATTATACCACTGTTCAAAAAAAAAAGCTGATTATATTTCTATCATTTCAGTTTAAGTGTATGGCTTTCCTATTTTTTTGTGCTTGTGCTTCAAACGTGGTGTTTATATGTCTTATTTCTTGCATCTCCTATAGTTCTCATGCAAATATAAATCATTTTTCCTCACTATTTCTCTCATTATTTCATTTTGTTCAAATTCTCAAATGGATGATGATCCCAAATATTTCATGAGTTTTATTCTTATCGAAACAAATAAACTTTATCATGTATATAAGACACCATCTTTTTCTCCACTCATTTTTTTTTTTTCGGATGAATTTTGTTATGCGTCTTTGTTATTCTTCCCCTAAATTTAGTGATAGTAGTTGCTAACAATATGACTAGATAAAGTTTACTAGGTGTTGTTGAAAATATTTTATCATCCAAGTTGGCCTTTTATAACCTGTTTTTTTCCTTTTAGGATTTTAATCTTTATTTTGCTATCGGGCTTGGAGTATTTTTGTTGATTGTTTATGGATTATGTGATTGAGGATGTCATTGACGTTCTTTTGGATTCTTTTAACGGAGGCTAAATTTTATGTTATTTATTTAAATTTTCATAAAATGCTTTGATTACAAAAATTGTTTTTTGTTAATTTGTTAGATTGTCTTATCACCAACTAATGATGGCTGATTTTTTTTTTTTTTTTTGGATTTAATATTTATCTTCATTTGTGTAATAAAAGTTTTATGTGTCAGATAATGCGAAATAAGGCAACAAAGATTTGAGTATTCCATTTCACGTTTTGGGTTAATAATCAAAAACTACAATGGATTTTACAGACAACAAAGTGGAATGATCTATTGAGAAAAATTTATTGATTGTTGAAATCTTTCCTAGGAAAGTAAGGCATCATATGAGATTTGTGGTGACCATCAACCTACTCATGTACTGTATTCACAAAAAATACAAAAATGGGTACAAAGAAATTATAATCCAACTTGATTAGATATTTTTCGAGCTCAAATACGTGGGTTTTATTCCTCTTTTAGTTTTTGTTTTATGTTCTTTACAAGATTTTTCAATTTTGTGACACATAGATATTTGTATTTAATTTTATACTTGATATTCTAAGCTTTGAAAGAAGCACCATTTACTGTATCATTTAGTAAAGATTGGTAAATTTTGATTCGTTTTATAATATTAAATAAAATAGCAATAAATTGTGAATAGCATTTTTATTCCCAAATTCAAGTTGAACATTCTGCAAAAGAATGAAAACTCTCCTATCTTCAATATTACTTAAATGTGTAAATCTGTGTAGTCTTTTTGTCATATGTAAAAGTTTTTTTTTCTTTATTTTGTATAAAATTAAAGCATAAAAGCTTTCCAATATTAAAGTAATTGCATATTATAATCATTAATGTTATTACATATTTGTTCAGTAATTCATATTACATGATATTTCTTTAAATGCACAAAAAGAAAGTATTCGGTATTTCTTTTATTTAGTAATCCACATTTAGTGTACATACAATACATTTGATCTAGATTATGTCACTAAACTAATAGAATTCATTATGTAAGGAAACAAAAGTAACATAACACTTTTTGAATATTCGAACCTCGACAAATTTGATGGATTAAATTTCGTATATATCACTTTTCATTCTTGTGCATAGCACGGGATATTAAACTAGTATGTATGGTATATATATATATATATATTAAAACGACGTGCATAGCCTGACTTTGATAGTTGCTAAACATGGACAAATTTTTTGTCAGCCATGTGGATAACCTCTTTGTATGCCACGTGGACAATCTATTGAAAAAATAGTTAGTTCATTTTAAAATTTAAAATTTATTTTCTCATTAATACATATCAAAGTTTTCTTTTTCTCTCTCATTTTAAACTCCAATTATACCTATCACATTTATATTCTTATCTTTGATCAAAACTTTTTAAATTCATATTTATCATAATAAAAAATTTATCCTCATCATCTAAATTCTATGGGTATTTATTTCACATATACATGATTGTGCCTACACATATTGTTCCTTCGATTTATCAAGCTTATAATATTTTTACATTTTTCATGTTCTAAAATTTAATTGTTTAGGCATTTTAAGTTTTAGAAATGTTCTTTCAGATAATGGAATAATTAAATTTTGTGAAGTTTTTATTTTTTAAGACGTGAATTTAGATATAGTTGGTGCATTAATGTATTTTCTTTGGATTCATTATTCTATTTGTAGGTGGTGAATAATTAACAATCCATGTTGATGGGGAAGTAGTGAAAAATATAAATTTGCTGAGAAATTTGTCATTTTGTATGAATTTTTGTTATTTATCAATACATACAAATCTTTAATGCCTATAGTACCCAATCTCGGTTGTCCTATCTATGGTAGATAGTAATTTTTCTTATTATTTCAATTTCATTGAAATGTTAGGTGTTGTTTATTTTGCCTTTGATGTAATGATCAATGTGATTTATAAAGGAATCATATGATATAAGTTTTACTATCGCTTTCACTTTATGGTCCATGCGAGACTTATTTTTTTCCTGTTTGTCATTTTTATTTTTCTTCTATTTTAATTGCTTTTTTATTATTTTTTAACCTTGATATGCATGTACTCTCATGATGAAGCATCACCTTAATTACTTCAGCTTAACAAATAATACAGAGCCATTAAAATTCATTGTTTATATTGCAATTAGCAATGTTGCCAAAATTTTTTAGAAGTATCAAAGAATATTGAAAGTTCAAATTGTTGGAATCAGTAAAATAAAAGATAAAGAAAGGAATTTGTAGCAATCATCTTTGTAATACTGTATTAACATAGTACATATTAAAACAAGTACTCTTAAAATGCATCTAGATGTTGGAATGGACAGCGGGAGCTGCAAGAAGCAAAGTCACAATTTTACCTCCTTCCACAAATGTGAATAGCACTGTCAATTGGGTTTTGTGAGTCGATATGTTTTACAAAATTCAAATTCGACTCATAAATTTATTTAGATTTTGAGTGTTAATCGAGTCGGATTAAACTCACAAAGGTGAAATTCATATTCAACTCACAAAATTATTCGGATTTCGAGATTTAATCGAACTAGCCCAAACTCGCATTATCGAATAAAATTTTTTATAATTTTTTTGTTAAAATTTTATTTTTTGCACCCGATTAATACAATATGGAATAATATGTACTACTTATGTCAATAAACAACTATTAACTATATCATTGAGTCACAATATTTCAACTAAATTGACTAATGATGTTAGGTTATTATTTTTAATTACCCGAATTTAGGTAAGTTAATATAATACTAGAATTATTAACCATTATCCACATAAAATTAAATAGTACTATTTAATGTATACATGATATTAGTATTTTATATATATATATATATATAATATTATATATATATATATAGGCCGAATTTTAATCGGGTCGAACCTAATATATCCCAAACTCAACTCACAATTTAATCGAGTTTAATATTTAAACCCAAATTCAAACCAACTCACTTTAACACATGATCAGTACTTTATTTTTTGGGCCGGACGGGCTGAGCTCGGGCCAGCCCGGCCTAATTGACAATCGTGAAAGTGACAGCAAATAAGTGATACCAATGCCTACTCATGGAAGGCTATTAAAGCAAAGGTATCGTATTTATTTGCTAATGGAGTTCTATTCTTAAAAACAGTTTTATCTCTTTCCAGATATTCAGTCGAATGATATTCAATATTAAAATATGAAATTGTAAAATATGTTAAGTTTGACGAAGATCCAAATATGTTAAATTTTATATGAATAGCTCGACATTCTATACAATGCAATTAAAAATTTTTTTATATGAACACCTTGATATTTTATACAGTGTTATTGAATAGTAGCGTTAATTATTAAAATTTAAGAATAAAATAACTACTTACATAATAATTTTATTTTCAATATTAAAATTGCATTTAATGCTTGATATTAAAATAAGAGACCTAAAAATATTTCATATCATTTCCATATTTTCTCCCGTTCGTTGAACGGGGTCAAATCTAGTTCATATAAAAAAATTAATCTATATATATGGAGTAAGTTTAGCAGATAAGTGATAAAGATTAATCCTTAGTTCTATATAATTTTTTAAAATATTGTGCATAACTAACTTTTAAAATTTAAATAATTTACAAGTGTCATGCATTCAAACTCTATGATACAAAAGTTTTCTACACTGATAGTGTATAAAAGATTTATTCTAGAAATAATTGTATCACTTCCTATTCTCTATTTTTTCTTTAAATTTTTTCCTATATCTTCATTTTTTCATTTCTCTCATTTTGTTGACAAGGTTCAAAAACTTTTAATCTTTGATTACCATGCCTCAAAATTCATCGGCCTCTGTTTATGAGAAGATAATAAACTATTTTAAGTGTCATGGAAAAACTTTTCCACACATCAATGATTTGAGAGTAAAAATGACATTTTTAATAAAAAAATTAAATACCATTTGCGATTTGAGCATTAGTCCAAAACTTTAGTACCTAAGAAATAACGTAGAGACCAAAGTAATAATGACCCTAAGTGTTAAGGAATCAAAGTGAAATTAACCCTAAAATTTATCCTGGTCAACTATTAATTCAATTTTGGACACAAAAGTTACAGCTCCTAGTTAACTATTACTCCATGAAGCCGATAAATTTTTATTCATATCCAAATTGCTTCTTTTAACCTTCAAAAAATATTTCTTACTCTTAGATTCATTCCACCAAATAACTAATAAAAGATGGTACAAAAATTTTCTACACCAATAATGTATAAAAGATTCATTCTAAAACTAATTGTATCATTTCCCATTCTCTATTTTTTCTTTAATTTTTTCCTTTCTCTCATTTTGACATGATTCAAAAACTTTTAATCTTTGAGTATCATGTCTCAAAATTCATCGGCCTTTATTTATGGAAAGATAATAAACTATTTTAAATGTCATGGGAAAACTTTTCCACACATCAATAACATTTGAGAGTAAAAATATTTTTTTCAGAAAAAAATTAAATATCATTAGATTTGACAATTAGTCCATAACTTTAGTACCTAAAAATATAACGTAGGACCAAAATGATAGTAGGAACCAAACTGATAATAACCCTAAGCGTTAAGGAATTAAAGTGAAATTAACTCTAAAATTTAACCTGATCAACTATTAATTCAATTTTGAACACAAATGTTACGACTTTTAGTTAACTATTATTACTCCATAAAGCCGATAAATTTTAATTTATATCTAAATTGCTTCTTTTAACCTTTTTTTTAAGAAAAGTATTTCTTACCATTTGATTCATTCCACCAAACAACTAATAATCCTTCACTCTAAATCTTTGCTTCTATAGTTTTTTTTTATAATTATTCTTGATTTTAATATTGCTCTCCTAAATGATTTTTCTTTAATGGGATTTTCAATTGTTGATATCTTGATTGTTCGTGATCCTTGAATTTTTGTACTTCTAATATCAGTTTTGTAATGTATATTCACTAAATGGTGGGGTATGTATGTATGTTTTATTTTTTATTTTTGGTTCACATCAAAATGTTTATAGCCCGATTCATTGGTTCTTGATACATTTTGAAAGAAAAACTAACAGATGTTAATCATATATACATTCTTTTATGTTTTTGGTGTTCCTTTTAGATTTATTAATGTTCAAAAAAATATATAGATTGAGACTTTGTCAAGGTTTTTAGAGTTTTTAGTTTTTACAAATTATTAATTAGTAATGATATGTGAATAACAAAACCGTTATTTTTTGAATGTGGTCACGGATTACTGAATTTATTAATTAAAATAGTTACTTTAAATATTTTGATATATAAATGAAACTCTGTTGGAATTAAATACTTATTGAGATTGTGATTTTATAATTTCACCTAAAATTTTGTTTTCTTAAAATTTACTATGTAATTTTTCAAAAATCATTTTATTAGACAAATATGAATTCTAAAAACTCTCGGACATATGAAATAAGCATTGTATGATTAATTACTATAATTTAGTATATACTAATTAATGTTCAACAATCAATTTTTATAAGACAACAAACATAACAAGTTTATTTTCACGTCAACAATTATGTTCCTTATTTGATTTTTTTAAAATTTTAATTTATGTTATTGTAGAACTTACTAATATAGTTATTTAGTTTTGTTTGTCTTTATTTAGTGAATTGATAAAAATTTCATTTAATTATTACTACTAATATTATTTTATTATTTAGGTTGAATATAATCACATGTATAGCATGGAATATCATCTAGTCTGTGTATATATATACATACATAATTTTATTACATATTAATATTTTAATCGGATCAGATAACCAAATCTATATCCGATCCATTTATTATAATAGTTAAACAAAATTGAGTAATTGAATTTACACATTTGATCTATATAAATGAATCCAGAATAGATCGAATCCAGACCTGATCTATTAAGAAGCCTAAGTCAAACTATCAAGTCGAATGGGGTTAGATTTTTTGGAAAGAAAATATCATAATTTTTTGACTCTTTCAACTTTAAACTCGACTTTGAATTTAAATTAAGTTAGTAATTAACTGATCGATTCTATTCTGACTTCAAATTTCAAGTTAGTTTACCAACTGAATACCACTTATTGAGAATTGGACATGTGTAATTGATTTATCAATGGGATAAATCATTCGATTTGCCGAAGCAATAGTAACCAAATAAACCGAATAATTGTGTTTTCGCATATTTTAGCCATATATTATGTAGATATATTGAAACCATATGTGTAATCATACGTTAAGAGCAAAGTATTTAAAAATTTTAGGCTAGAATATCACTCAACCATCACGTAGTAAAGTGCTTAAAAATCATTCAACTATTATGTTACATCCAGAAACGGACGCAGAAATTATATTTTGAGAAAGTATGAATTAATAGCTACATATTAAATTTTCAAAATTTTAAAAAGTAAAATTTATAAATTCTAGAATCTTAGGCACGGTGATCCCCGCTACCATCCTCCCTAAATCCTCCCCTACTTACATAAATTTTTATCGCTAAATTATTTTTGTTGCTAAATAAATAAATAATAAAAATAATAACTTTCAGTCATTTCCATCAAGTACTCTTTTAGGTCGAACATGTGACTTGCACATTAATATTGAGGTAAATAACCTCTATTGAAATTGTAAATGCATTTAGTGACAAGTAACTGACAAATAGGTTTATTTGTTCATTGAATACTGTAACTCATGCAGTAAATTAATAATTCAATATCTCATAAATTTCTCTTTTCTGTGTGAAATAAAGAACGTCAAATAACCTTGTAACGCTTAAATTTCCAAATTAGTGAATAAATTTGTCATAATACAAGCTTAAAAAACTAATGTCTAGTCTCAAATTTTTATAAGAAGCTGGAAAATAGAACAACTCTCTCCTTTCCTTTCTCTTCTGTATAATGGGAGGAACACTTGAAGTACTTCTTGTTGGTGCAGAAGGCATTAGCCACACTCCTCCCATTATGAATTAATTATTTCTTTTAATATAATTGGTAAAATTTTGAGTATAACATGAATATTATGAATTAATTGTTTCTTTTTATTTGATTTTTTTTTGAGGGAACATGAAAATAAAATGTTATTAATTTACCTTAATTATTAATTAACTCTTTTTCTTTGTTGCTTTTTAAATTGCAACTTTTGAATAGGGAAACCAACCTACTATGTAATACTTGAGTGTGGAAATCAAGTTCACAAAAGTAAAACATCTAGAGGTACATTTTGTGGTATTAATTTTTATTTTCTGATTTTTATATTCCTCAAATTAAGAAAATATTTCTTGATTTGTATAATTTCGTATTTTGCAGGTCATGAAAAAGTTTTCTGGAATGAGAAATTTACATTTGAATTGCCAAAGTCTGGAATGGATAATGAGATCTACCTCAAAATTAAAATCATGGATGAAGAATTTTTCTCACGTGGTGCATTTGTCGGCGAAACAACGTACAAAATTCAGTTCCCTGACAGAGGAAAAAATATTCAAAAAAATATGCATTATTACCCCATGATTAATCTTATTAATTCTTGATTTTTTTTCCATTTTAGATATATTTTCCTCTTTCAAGGATGACCAAGTTAAATCAGGATAAATATCAATATTTATACATTTGCACAAGAAAAAAAGTTTGCATTTCTACGTATATTGTTGGAACTATGGGATCTAGAGTTACATCTAATGTTTCAATTTAGCTGAAAAAACTTGAAGTAAATAGAAATTTAATAGAAATTTATGCTAAATCATTTAAGCACTTTTCCTTAATAATGAGTAAAAGTTGAAGGACAATAATATTCAGAGTAATTCGGTTAGATCAGATTTTTCAACTCAACCGACACGTTGGTACTATTAAATATAAAAATATTCATCCCACCTTAGTTAGTTTAAAGATTTTAAATTAATTAATAAAATTTATATGTCAAATCACTCATCGCTAATTAATTTTGAAATGAAAGTTCATATTTTTTTAACAAGTACAAAAATATATTTTTATCAATATTCATCCCATTTTGCATATGTGTGTGTGTTTTTTTTGGCTTTCAGTATCTTCCTCAAAGGGATTATCGTGGAGGGGAAAGACAAAGGATCTATAGAAGTGAAACCAGTTCCATACAATGTAGTTCTTGATGATGACACTTTTAAAGGGCAAATAAGGATCGGACTCAAATACTCTACCACGGTAATTACATACACTAATATATTCATTTACATTAAAGAGACGTCATTACAGACACTATAATTTTTAAAATTGTAGACGCTAATTATAATTTTATCAAAACTATTTTTAATTGAATATTTGAGCGTCTAAAAATTAAAGTTAGAGTCCAAAATAAAAATTAAATGTCTGTAACTTGTTTCATCTGTAATCTTCTTATTTTCCTACATCAAAGTATCTCCCTAATGATGCATTTTTACAATAGCTTAATCACCTCACTTTGATTATAATTTAATTACTACTTTTACTACTAAAATTTTTCAGCTTAATATAAGATAATACAACCAATAGAGAGGAGAGAGCACAAAGGGAATGAGAATGAAGAGAATGGAGTTGTTGGCCATTCTATATGCAGCTCTTTAGTAAATTTCTTGCATATTCCACGGTGGAGGTTCTTGTTTCACTTTAAGAGGTCAAACTCCAATGATAAACAGAAATGCAATTAATTAGGAGGAGGCTGCAATGTTTTTTTTTTTTTTTAAAGTTAATTGATCTAGCTTAATTATGTGGTACAACTGAAGGAGAAGATTGTACAAGATAAAAATCTGTTTTAGATATTTTCATAATAGTCTTCCAATTGAATGTTTGTTTATCTTATCATTCAGAAAAATATATTACTTCCTCCGTTTCATTTTTTTTCATTATTGCAATTTCACTTTTTTTGTCAAATAGAGCAATTTTATAATTAATAATTTATATAACTTTATTTGATTTTTAATGAAATTTATTTAACAAAAGTGAAATTTATATTAAATATTAACACATACAAATTTAAAAATTTTAAAAGAAGTAAAAAAAAAATCTATATAACATTGAGCTATAAAAATTTAATGTGTTAACCAAACAACGACAATTTTAATGGGAAGGAGATAGTATTATATATTGTTGTTTGAAATTATGACTTGTACAAGTTGTTATGGCCTTCATCAATTGTGTTCTAGAATATGCAAACAACAAATATTCTCTTAAATTTCTTTTTTCCTTTTCTTTGGGTATATATATTCTTGATTGTATAATTTTGTCTACTTCAAAGGTTTATATAGGAAATCTTGGTAAGAAGTTTAATATTATGCAAAATTTGGTCTAAAAGTAAAATTTTAATATAGAAAATGTAATTACAAAATGAGATAGATAGAGGGAGAAATATATTTATCCACCAATCTCCCAAATACTCGAATCATAAGAAGAAGGGCGAAGATTGAGGCCCAATATAACTAGTGAAAGTTCATTATGGGTGTAAGAGTTACTGGCCCAACATAATGATATAACCTGTATAGTTATTGGGCTACCATACTTAGGCAACATAAGGTGACTTTTTGACTTGTACAAGTCCGAAAGATCTCTTATACTTTTCTAGATGTCTATTAAATACTGTTCTCAACAGTTTCGTCTTTGCCAATATATATATATATATATATATATATATATATATATATATATATATATATATATATATGTATATATAGATATTACATCAACTTCTATATGAAAATTTGAACAAGAGATAAAAGCCCGTTGGATTTCAAATTTAAAAGAACTTGAAACAACAATATATTATTTATCTCCATAATTACATGTATCGAGATCAAATTAGTTATAGAAATGCTTAGATTTTATAACGGTCATCGATCAATTACAAACTATATTAGTTTTGGATAATTTTATATTCTTGCTAAGAACCATAAAGTTGATTTAAAATTTACCCGTAAATCGTATTGTAATAATTTTTATGATTGTTGAATAAAGTGGTAATCACACATTAGAATTTAATTGATAGAATAATCGAACGAGAATAATTTTAAAAAAATATTCTAGTTTTATTCCTCAAATCAAGAATCAATCTTGATAGAGACTTCACCCCAATTATATTTTTCCTTCAAGAGTGGTTGACTACTAGTTCTCAATAATTTTAAAGAGCCTTTTTGTACAATTTCTTATTATTATTATTTAAAAAAAAAAAACCCACATTTCCCCTTATATCTCTTTAGTGATTCAAACTCATAATCAACAGATTATAAGAAAAACGTCTTACTATTTAAATTACACTTCGTCGTCAATTTCTTAATTTCTTCTTTTTCTTGTGTTACCCTTTCCAAATGCTTTTGCATTGCAAGAGAACATGCATGGATGAAGTTGTTGTTTCTATAGAACAAGTATTCAATATTCATTTGACCTCAATATTAATCTATATAAATAGACATCACAAATTCACACGTTCATAAGCTAATATAGATTAACAACATTAATTTTGAAAGTGGTGTAATGCTATGCACGTCTAATATTATTGCATGACTGACCTGTTTGACTACACTTCCAAAAAAATTATTTTTGTGGATTTTTACCTAATGGGATAATCTTATTTTTTATTTTAGTAAGCTATGTTGTAATTTTAATCATAATAACTGTAGGGACTCATGGGCTAACTTCCGACAAATATAGATTCTTTTTTTTATATTTCACTTTCTTTATTTTATTTTTCATATTCTTTAAATGTGATTTATATCATCCACTAGCAATGATTCTATAAAATTTGGTGCTAAAGTATTGAACTTGCATATGGCTTTGTCGAAGATGCATGCGATTAAGGATATTATGTTATCTCAATTTCTGTCACACTATTAATGAATTATCAAAATTATTCCACTAAAATTACCTTACAAAATCTTGACACTCTCAATCATGGTTTGGATAATGGGACTAAATCAATTTAAAGAATCATTAATGCAATTAACTCGCACTAAAAATATTTTTTATGTGGTAAAGTCGAGTTGGCCAACAGAAACCTCATAGGGCTTTCCTTGCTATGAGGTTAGAGAATCGAATCTCCCGACTTTGCATAATAACACATCTATACAAAGTGATTTAATGATAAAATTATTGATGGTCTTATTAGATTCGAAAAAAAATATACGAAATTTAACTAAATATCTAAAATCAGAGATTGTTAATTCAATATAATTTTATTAAGTAAAATAATTTTAATTTTATAACTTTGAAAATCGTTTTCTTTTGCAAAGTTCCACATTAATGTTAGTGCACACATGTAGTCGGGAGGCGTCTTCCTTTCAATGGCTAATTCGGTTTTTCCTTCGCTGTTAAATAATTTAAGAGTAAGACAGATATTTGACGTTCCTATAAAATAAATAAATAAAGATCTAACAAATTCGTTAGAATCAGTTCGGGTACTTGCACTTAATAAATTACAAATGCAATAAGGCTTATAAATTCATTACAATAATATCTTCTTCGTCTTAGTTATTTCGTCATAATTTGATTTTTTTGTCAATCACATCAATTTTATAATCAATAATTCATATTCATTTATTTAATTTTTTTCAATAAAGTAAAATTTATATAAAATATTATGACATAAAATTTAAAATTTATTAAAAAATTTACAAAAAAAAATTAAATTTTAAAAACTTGACTTGTTGACAAAAAATTTGCGAATTAGTCCAAATATAAGGTTTCCCTTTAGTGCATGATGGAAACAGACCATTAGGGTTGTTGTATATTTGGGTTTCTTTCTACCGTTAATCAAGTCTCCGACTCCATTACATTAGAGTTTATTGAGAATAATTAAAAAAGTAATTACATATATATTCTCTTGAAATGTTTATTAATCAAATTAAGAGTAGAAGAAAAAGTCATTTGACTCTAGCCAGTGGGCCTAATCACCGACTAAAGATACTGCTCGACAACTAATTATTCACTAATCATTACCGAATTAATGGTCACAAATCTTAGATCGGACGATATCATGACCGTCCATATTTTAATTCTTAAATCAAATAATTTTCGTGCACTAATTTAATTGTTTTCTTAATAAAATTTCTTCCAAAAAAAATAAAAATCGAATACTATTGACTTAGAAAAGTTGGTAGAAGTATGTAAACCACCTGTTCTTAAGAACGTTAACTAAGGGTCATTATGTGATAGACATAGTTTAAAAATTCAAAAAAACTCGACCACAAATTGTTGAGACCAGTTTTAGAATCTAGTCCAAGACGAAGTAGTGTAGAGAGTTTATTAAAATCATTGAATTCGGAATATGGTAAAATAGTTTTGGAGAAATGACTGTTAATACCCCATTATGTGATAGACATAGTTTAAAAATTCAAAAAAACTCGACCACGAACTGTTGAGAACAGTTTTAGATCTAGTCCAAGACGAAGTAGTGTAGGGAATTTATTAAAACTATTGAATTCGGAATATGGTAAAATAGTTTCGGGGAAATGACTGTTAATACCCCGTAGACTGAAGAGCAAAAGGAGGAATCCGTCTGAAGAGGGGCTTGCGTCTGATTAGCTAGTTGATTAGCCACATTGGGACTGAGACACGGCCCAGATGTTGCTTATTTCATTTATTAAATTGAAAACGCGAAAATTGGAATCCTTTCCATTTTATTTCGTCAATTTTTGATAAGAACTCGTCAGTCAAGTAAGAAAAATAAAATCTACTAAAAAAATTAGACTTTCTACATAGGCATAGTCTAAAACAACGATTTTTATCAATTGTAGCAAAGAAAGAAACTTCATAAGTTGATTTGATTCTGTAAAATTATAGATAATTCGATAAAAATTTTGTTCAATATCGAGTTTTAGTTTAAATTCGATAAATTCATTGAGTAATTACGATTTTATTTTTAACATTTAAAAATAGATAAAATTGTTTATAAAATTTTTGAAACTTAATCATTACCAATTATGGGAACAAATCCTGATAGGCCGATATTATGGCCTTCCAGATTTTAGTTATTAAATCAAATAATTTTCGTTTGTTTTCTTAATCAAATTTCTTCCACACAAAAAAAAAAAAAAAAAAATAAAATACTATTGACTTAGAAAAGTCGGTGGAAGTATGTAAACCACCTCCTGTTCATAACGTTAATTTACCCAAAAAGAAAAACCTGTTCATAACGTTAACTGGGAGTCATGATGTCATAGACAGTAATAGTATAGTCCATCATGTAATGTATTAGAAAATGTATGAATAAACAAGTGAATTGAAAGAGTGTTTAAAAAAAATTGTGATAGTGTATTAAAGGGGAAAAAAGTCAATAATTTTTTATTTACATTTCAAATATATTGCTACTAATTTAAAAATTATGGTACTTAAGAAAATAAAGTTTTAACATAAGACCACAACTTTTACCTTTATTTACTTTAAGTTATTCTTTTTTTTTTTTGTCTCTATATATCCTATTAATGATTCGAATTTATGATCTAAATTATAGAAAAAAATAATATTTTTATCATTTGAATTACACTTTATTGTCAATTATAAGTTCTTTCACATTATTTAAATCTGCAATAGTACTTTTGTTTAAAAGTACTTTTAAACTGTAAAAGTACTTTTTTGAATATTTGGTAGTCCCTAAATTTAGAATAAGGTAGAGATTTTGATCTCAAAAATACTTTTAGTACAAGTTAAAAATTGGTGTTTTTAGATTAGCTTTTCTGTTTAAAATTATTAAAGATAATTTTTAGCCATTTTACTGCAAATTTATAATTAAATAAAGATGAAATATTTTTAAAATTCAAAATCATATATAAAAGTACTTTTGCAAATTTACACCCAAACAACAAAAATTAAGCACTTTCTTGAAAGCTCTATAAAATAAAGTACTTTTTAATAAGTCACCACAATTAAGTTAAGACCTTAGTGACTATGTATGAGAATGTATGAGCATCTAATTTTTTTTAATTTAGTCTTTAGCTTTCTTTTCCTTAATCTAATATATACCTTTTTAAATTAATGAAGCGAAATATTTAAAAAGAATACACAATTCAATAAATTCTTTAACTTAAATTAGGACTGTATATGGCAACTTATGCGAGTAAAGTAAGAAATTCACAGTTTTTAGACGTCACTCCTAAATGTAATCTTTAAGCTATTTATTGATTGTAATCTTTAAATTAATTTTTTTTGAATGTAGTATAATCTTACGTTAAAAAGTTTGAAAAATAAGATCTATAATAAATTTATGTAATTCTTTTTTATTGTAATGTTAACTTAACTATTTGAATATAATATATTTTATGATTGATAATGAAATATAATTCAAATAATAAAATTATATTTTTTTATGATTTATTATGATCTAATCACCAAAAGAGTAGATGAAGATTCACTATAAATTCTTTTTTAAAAAAGAAAAACAAAAAAGAATATAATATATCTCCTTTTTTTGCTATTTTGGACTGACATCATAGTGAGGGTCAACATGAGTCGGTAAATTCTTTAACTTACAGTATGTATATATATATATATATATAGAATATGACATACCCAAAACAAAAATAGAAAAAAATTATAGAAGACAAAATAATTCTATGACTCATATATTCCAAATAAAAAGATGAGCATCTAATTTGAAAATAAGATGCTCGTTATATTTTTTACGTCACTATTTATTGATTGTAACGTTTACATTACTATTTGAATATAATAATTTCACAATTATTTAAAAAATCCTTTCTGTTATATATCGACATTATAATTATGGTCAACATAAATAAATAACTATTCTAATTTATATTACAATTATATATGAAAATTTTACGTGAGTCTAAATAAGAAATTTATAAATTATACGTTATGATTTAAATGCAAGTATGCTAGTTTTTTTGAATAAAATATTTGTTTGTTAAAAAAAATAAAATAAAGAAATTAAAAAATTCTTTGATCTCTGTGACTTTTAAAGTTATCATTTCTTAATAATCTTTATATTACTTTTTTTTTTTTCAAATATATTATAATCTTCAAAATCTCTTAAAAAAAAGTTCTTTTTGAAGTGGACATCACCCCAAAGATCAACATTGCAGTTGGGGGTAAATATCATTTTTTTTCCACTCAAACAATTTAAACCTTTGTATTTAAAAAAAAAAAACTTATTTTACTGTGAACCAATTTACTCAAGTCCACCTTTATAAATATTTCTCCTATATATGTATTTTTCCTAATGCCAACCTAATCCAAATTCCAAACCTCTCTTGAATCCTCCTGAACTCTTGGCCCTGCTCCTAATCTGATCAGTCCTCAACTCCTCAATACTTATCTAATTAGACAGACATCTTTCTTAAACTACATACCAACATTCTGGGATTTTTTGGGCTATCTTGAATTTCTTGATTCATTCATTTAACTACATAAAACTGAGATTTCTTGTGTTTTTCATGAAGTTTATATATGATATTGACATGGGCTCTTTTTGGTCCAAGAAAAGAATGTGAATGTTAGTAGTCACTTTTCAAGAAAAGATCAGAGTAGACAGCCTTGGGAGGGAACTGTTTCAAAAACAGCATTCATTTACCAGCAACAGCTATAGCTTTCAACTGTTTAAATTCAAATCATCCAAACATTAAAGGTAACATAAAAGAATGGTATTACCGTTGCTAGTTATATGACTATATTTTCAGAAAATTTTATGGTCCCCTTAGATAGTAACAGGTACAATAGTTTAACGGACTATATAATTTTACTATATTATATATCTTTAATATTGCCAAGAAAGTTGCTGCAGATTCAGTGCATACTTTTAAAGTTTATATAAGAAAAAGAGAGACAAGAAATTATTGTTTTTTTTCTTTCTTTTCTTTTCTTGAAAGCTATATTTCAATGATTTGTTTTGTATTAGAACTTGTTAAATGCAACATTTGAAGTCATTTCCCGGTTATCAGTTCTTCAACTTTTTTGCCTGAAAAATGAGTTGTTTAAAAGTCTTCAATTCTGCAACATAGATAAAGAAAAGATAAGGGTTCAAAATGTCAAATGGATAGCGTATCGAATTCGGAAGAAACTTATGATCTGGGATATCAACCTTCACAATCATCTCTAGATCAGAATGATCAGTCATCATCATCACCAACAGCTGATGAAGCCACAAGATTGTCAATGCAGAGTGGCTATGATCTTTCTGTAGAACAAACTCAGACATTTCAGCATTTTCAGAGCCTACAGATGACAATAGCAGCAGTTTTTCTGAAGCTCCCTCTCCTCTATATTGGCCAGGCATGAAATCCCCCAAAGCTTCTGTGCTTTCAAGGCTAGGAATGCAGCAAAACAACCACGTTCTTGATGATGAGCCAGAGACTGAAGATTTAGGTAGTTTCTGCAAGATTGCTCTTTTTTCATAGTTTTGATCCTAGTTGCCTAGGTAACCCTGTGAATTGTGTACCAATTCGCGGGTACTGAATATATATATATATATATATATATATATACATGTATCTTTTTTTCAAAAAAAGTGATTTATTACGGTCCCTACCACATATTAGAGTACCATGTATTACGGTAACTATAATTTTGATGATATGGGATTTGCTTAGTTTGTTGAAATATTTTTTGCAGAGCTTGACATGATGAAGGAGAGATTTTCAAAGCTGCTATTAGGCCAAGACATGTCTGGATAAGAGTGGGAAAGGTGTCAGCACTGCCGTTGCAATATCAAATTCCATAACAAACCTCTATGGTATGTTACTCATTTTTAGGCCAGACAGTACTTTTTGTGACTTCAATCTAAATGTACAGAACTCATTAGTTTTCTGAGTTGATTTCTTAAAAAGATTCTTTACTTTCCATGCAGCTTCTATATTTGGTCAACATCTGAGATTGGAGCCATTACATTCTGACAAGAAATTGATGTGGAAGAGAGAAATGAATTGCTTTCTTTCTATATGTGATTACATAGTAGAATTTGCTCCTGCATTACAGGACTTACAAGATGGGACTGCTGTTGAGGTGAAGACCATATTCTTTTTTTTTTCTTTTTCCTTTTTTTCTTTTACCATATTCTAGTTCTTTATTTATTTATTTATTTTATTTATTTTTTTGCATGTTTAGTTAATTAACATGATGGATATATCATAAACTTTCAGGTGATGTGTAGCAGACCAAGATCAGACATAAGCATGAACCTTATCCAGCTCTGCGAAAACTTGATGCATTGCTTTTGGTAAAGACAATAGTTTGTATTGTTAAAATCAGAGCAAACCTTGAATTGATCAATATACACATTTTCTTGTTTCTATCAAATCTAATGGTGAAATTGAATTTCCATGACAGGAAATATTGGATAGCTTTGAGGAAACTGAGTTTTGGTATGCGGAACAGGGAAGCATGTCGGGGAAGTCGACCCGTTCAGGGTCATTTAGGAGGATTCCTGCTCTTCAGCGGAAGGAGGAAAAGTGGTGGCTGCCAGTCCCATGTGTTCCTTCCGGAGGCCTCTCTGAGAAGTCGAGGAAGCACTTGCGAAACAAGCGCGATTGTGCCAACCAAATTCACAAAGCTGCAAACGCCCTTAATAATAGCATTCTTGCTGAAATGGAGATACCTGATTTATACATGGCATCACTTCCTAAGGTAGTCATCAACCCTCTTAAGTCTTACCTTTAATCATTAATAATATCAAACTACTGCAATTATTAGATCTTCCATGGAAATAAATATGATAAAAATTACTGTCCGTTTTTTAACTACATTTTCTGTGCATTTTGATGCAAATTCAGAGTGGAAAAGCAATTGTTGGGGACACAGTTTACCGCTATATGTGCAGTGGGGATAAGTTTACACCTGACTTGCTCCTGAACTGCCTTAATCTGAGCTCTGAACACGAAGCACTTGAGCTTGCTGATAAAATTGAAGCATCAATGTACACATGGAGGCGTAAAGCATGTAGCATGACCCACTCAAAGTCATCATGGGACATGGTAAAAGATTTCATGTCTGATATTGATCGAACAGACAAGAATCATATCCTAGCAGAACGAGCTGAGAGTCTGTTGTTCTGCTTGAAGCAAAGATACCCCGAGCTTTCCCAGACATCATTGGACGCAAGCAAGATTCAGCATAATAGAGTAAGTATCTCCATTGTGGCTTCTCAGCTTAAGCAGCTAGAAACCCATCCATCCCTAAGAACATTAGGTTTTTGTTGTGCTCATGACATGACTATCTTGTTTACTTGCAGGATGTAGGAAAAGCTATTCTAGAGAGCTACTCTCGAGTATTGGAAGGTTTGGCGTTCAACGTTGTTGCTTGGATTGAGGATGTTCTGTTTGTGGACAAAACTAAGCGAAACCAAGATCAATAGGTTCATATTGACTATTCAAAGCTAAATTCAGCTCCTGTTCCATAACGGCAAGAAAATGATCATGCCTAACAGCTACTAGAAGAAAATATTCATGATATTGAAAAGATAGGATTGCATAAATGTCAATTAGATGTTCAATGTAGCCTTTGTTCTTATTTGTGAACCAAATACCAGCAGTTCAAAATTTGAGATCTTCAGAATTTACTTTCATTTCATGATTGTATAATCATTATGACTTCAGTTAATGGACCTCACTAGTTAGAAATCCTGTTAAAAAGGTGGGTCAGAAAGAAGCAGATTCATGTGGACAAATCAATCAAAAATGTTGAGAAGAGCCTCTTCCTCAAGATATTTGGACAAATTGGATCAGTAAATGTCATAGGATTCGGCAAATCCAGTACAAACCATTAGGAATCCTAAATAAACAGGACACGAGCACAAGGAAACAACTGCAATAACAAAGAATTTTTGGGAGAGGCAGCCCAGAATTGATATGACAATCATGTCACAACGTCCACATAGTGGTGCGTGCATTTAACCGTTTTAATAATTCCAGGCCCCATAAATGAAATTGTTAAAAAATAACACTGAGATGCACATATTTATTAGTTAGAACACACCATTACTTTTAGTTATCATAAAAAAAATATATGTTTTTTTTTTTAAATTTATGACCTTGTGATTTTCTAAAATAAAAAATACCAATTATAGTTATTTTATTATAATAGATAGTGTGTTTCAATTTATATTAAATTTTTATTTAATGCAAACAAATTGACACTCACATATTTTCCTAAATAAGTTGACAGAAAATTTAACTAAAAGAATACATTTTATTATTATTATTTTTTGCTTTATGAGCTTTGAGACAGCAAAATACAAACTACATTTTTCATTATACTCTATGGTTTGCTTCTAATTGTTCTGTTTTTTTATTGAATGACACACAATACATTTTATTACTGTGGTATTAAATTTTTTTAAGTAAGTTGACAAAATTTTTTTTATCAAAAATTATATTTTAATTTTTTTAGTTATGAGTTTGTGATTAACCATACAAAATATCATGATAATTTTTATAAAAATATTGTGTGTTTATATGTATTAAAAAAATCAAACAAAAAAAATAAGTACATTAACTCACATATATTTTTGTAAATAAGTTGACAAAAAATATGTTAAAAGACTAAAGGATGACAATTAAAATTATTAGAAACCTTAGGAGTGGTTTTTGAAACTACGTTTTCGTTATTTTGCTAAAGAAGAAAGGGTTCAGTAGGGCATCCAATTAGGGCCCACTTACAAGACATGGGAGATAAGTGATATTTTTAAAAGTTAAGAAATACTAAGTGATATTAGTCTAAATCTCAAGAGAGATTTATGAAATTATCCCTAAAATAAACACTCTCCCATCTCACATTGTTTGAAGCATAACTACTTTCATTTTATTTGTCACTTTAAATAAAATAAGTTGTATTGTACAAATTTTTAAAGTAGGGATAACAATGGATCGTATCGGATCCTTATCGGGTTCGAATCAAAAAGCTTGAACCAAACACGACTCATTAAAACATTCGTGTCGTATTGTGTTATGACCCATTTATTAACAGATTGACCCGACATGATCCATTAATTCATTAATTTTTTTATACTAATACAAAAACTATTTAGTTTAACCCGAATAATACGATAATCCACAATTAACCCGTTGACCTATTAACCCGAATGGCATATCAGATGGTGTATTATTGTGTCAAATTTTAAAAATACCCTAATTAATTAACGGATCATTTGAGTTACCTGATATCAAAATGAATTAAACAACTCATAAGTTGACACGACATGACACGACCCGGCCTGTTTAATTTAAAATTATCAATGAATCAACTTGATAACAACTCAATTAAAGTTGAATCATATTTAGGCCTATTATTTTCTTTTGTAATCAGTTCTCAATTACTAGATCAAAACAAGCTAGAAATATTTATAGTTAGGCTTTAATTACAAAAACCCTAAAACAAAAGAAATTAATTGAAAATAATCCCAAAATCAAATTAATTAACTAAATACTAATAATTGGACGCTGATTAAGAAGTTAATTAAAGCTGCTGTATGGCTACAGGTTTGTCGACCAACCCCAATCCTTGTATATTCCGAGGGCGAATTAATTTGTTTTCCAGATTATCACTCTCGTAGAGAGTTGTTTTTCATATTTCAATCAAACTCTCCAACATCTTCCTCTGTTGCCGGTGTAGGAGAGCCGTATTGATCATGCGCATATGTGATACTATTGTTGTTGTTCTTCTCGTGATCAAGATCATCCGATGATCCAGTACTATTACAACGAGTGGCTAATAATGATTGTGATGATTGGTATTGTATGTCATGATCAAGAGATGCCGGTGTCGGTGACACAGAATATCTTTGACCATAACAAGTTTATTAGTATAAAATTTGTTATTCACCAGAGGTTTCATTGGGGGATTCATTGGATTGAAGAAATCAGAGAATTAGACTGGGACTTAATAATATGTATAGGGTGAATATATAATAATCGGAACAAAAATAATACAGTAATAAGCTTGTCCAATCGGCAGCTCTCAATCTATCAATTAAGTTGATAGGCCAAGTTGTATAAGGATATAGAGTGTATTACTAGGCCAAGTTGGAAAAGGAAAATAGCAACAACATATATTTGGTTTTGGATTTTATTTATAAATTTTATAAAATATTTTCAATTATATTAATTGATATCATAAATTTCATAACATTTTATCTACACACTACATGATTTACATGATTTAAGAGTAGAATAAAAAATTAGGTCTATCTAAATATTTTTCTTGAGGAAATAATATTTAGTATAATTGATTTAATTTAATGTCTTAGTGTGCGATTGGGGGCAGTACGACCAATTATTTTAATGTAATGCCTCTGAAGGCAACTGTAGATGCTAAGGACCATAAATAGGCATTTATCTGATTTAGATTCAATTTTATCAGATTCTACCCTTTTCACATAAGTAGGGCAACCCCAAACCTTCAAGTATGAAAGTGTAGGTTCTATATCATTCCTATTCCATTCAAACCATTGTTGTTTCCAAAAAAACAACTCGAATAACAAAGTAAAAAGTAGATTTGATCCGTGTACAGAGGATATTATATTATCCTCGACGCCGCATAGGGCTAGATCTATAATTGACGATCGTATCGATGATTTCACATTAATTCCTTGTATCGTTTACTGAAATATTTAATCTACATTTTTATTGTTTTGTTAAATAGTGTAAAAATTGCATTATAATTTTCTGATTTTTTTTCTCAGTTGATGTAAATTAAATCATATAAAATAAATGATATCAATTAATGTAAATAAAATTTTATAATATTTAATATTAACCACAAAATTTTACAGTTAGATTTTAAAATTTCGTCTACCTAAATATTTTCTGTACCACTAAACACTTTCCTGATAATCATCGGCAAACGAAGACAATGACAAAACCAATTTTGGTTTGGATTTGGATTTGGATATGGATATGGATTAGGATTAGAGAGCTGAACAAGAATGCAAAAGTGCCACAATCCTCGAGGCCCAATAATTAATCTCTTGGGCCTGAATCCTTAACTGAAGAGTTGCAATCTATCTCCTAACTAACCTATAAAACTTTGGGCCTTTGGAATGTAGTTCAAAAAAATCCTACGTGCTAATAATGAACTAAAGACCCTGTTTGTGTAGGCCGGGCCTAGTCGATCCATTCAAGTGGCAGAGAAAATTTAGTAGATTCTAGATGCTAAGCGTTTGTTATAGAAGATTGGGTTAATTACATTTACCTCCCTTGAGATTTGACCAAATTACTAAATAGACCCTATAGTTAAGAAAAATTACAGATACTCCTGAGAGGGGAAGGGGGCGAGAGGTGAATATCAGTGCTAGAAGAGGAATGAGAGATGGGCCAATTAGAGGGATGAGATAGATGGATTGTGGGGTGAGTTTTCGGTGGTAATCGGAGAAGAGAGTAAGCCTAGAGAAAAGGAGATGAAAGGAGGCAGAAGGAAAAAATATTAGTGAGATAGGGTTTTCTGCAAAGAAGAGTTTTTATTACTTTTCTCTTAATTTTATTTTAATCCAAAATTTTTCACTTATTCAATCAGCCTTAATCAACTCCAAAGTTTTGTGAGAAACTGTATTTTGTGAATGCAAAATTAATTATAACATTTTGAGGGCATATTTAATCTCCTACACTAATTTAATGTTGACACCAGTAGTAGCATTAACAATAAAGTGCTATTTGTTAGTCTCTTTTTCGATTACAACGGGAAGCTCACCCACAATCCACCCATCACATCCTCCTAATTGGCCACTCTGTCATTCCTCCTCTAGCACCAACATTCACCTCCCACCCCCTTCCCCCTCTCAGGGGGTATTTGCAATTTTTATAAATTATAGGGTGCGTTTGGTAATTTAATCAAACTTTAACGAAAGTAAATGTAATTAACCTAGAAGATTTAGTGGGTTTTCTCTAGGGTTGTTTTTGATACGAGTTGCTCGCGAGCAACTCGGTCAAAAACTCGACTCGAGCTCGAGTTGACCGAGCTCGATTCGAGTCTGCTCGAGTTCGAAACTCTTGACGAGCCGATCTCCAGCATATGTATAATAATGCTCGAGTGCTCGTCGAGCTTTTCGAGCATTATATAATTTTTTTTTTTAATTTTTTTATTATATGTAAAATTATTAAAATATCCATACTTTTTAAAAACATTACATATTTTACCTACGAAAAAGTCGAACTACTCGAGTTCGAGCTCATTTTACTTATTTTCGAGCGAGTTCGAATCGAGCTTGAACTATGTCAATGTTTTCGAACTCGACCTCGAGCTCAAATTTTGAAGCTCATTTCGAGTTCGAGTTCAAGTAGGGCACTATTCATGCTCGATTCGACCGTTTATAAAGATGTTATACCTTGTAGGTTTCGGCCAATTTCTCATATATTTGTAATTTTTTTTCATTGGTCCAAAAACAGAAAAGGAAAAAACCTATATATTTGTAATTGATAATTCATTTTTGGGAAAATAGTGTAAATAATCTCTTGAATATTTAGAAATTTTTTTTTAGTCCATCGAATGTAAAATAATGAATTTTAATCTCTCAGAAAATTTAAACGTATGCTTTTAATCTCTTATCACAATTTTGATAGTATTTCAGTAAAAAAAAAAAAAGACTACTAGAAGACTAAAAACTTGCGTCTAAAAAACTAAAATTTATTATTTTATATTTGAGGGAGTAAAAAAATATTTTGTGCAAACGACTATTGTACAATTTTCCCTTGTGAATGCACGGCATACAATTTTTCCTATAATTAATGGTGAATGCGTGCCATACATCTATACCCGTTAATTTAAAAAATTTTCTACACCCATTATCCAAAATGGAGGCCAACGCATTTCTCTGTAAATACCGAAAAGGCAGAATCCCCTTTTTGAATTCGAGGACAATAATTTACAAGAAGTGTGTTTAACTGCCAAGCTTAAGCCAACAGGTTGAACAGTTGAGCTGCCAGTTCCTTTGTCCTCTTACCCAGAAGAAAGGATGATTTTCCAATGTCAAATATTAGCTGAACTATGTGACTCAGAGCAATCTACAACCTTTATAACTTGTACTACAAGAAAAGAAAGAAAAAGTTTAATTGAGATTATAAGCTCGTTCCTAAATACAGTATCTTTTAGAATTCCTGTCTCAGAATACATCCTGACTACCAGCACATGAACAGACTACACTAGAATTACTTGAGATGGAGAGATTAAGATGGAGAACATTCTTAAGATACTTCACTAAGTCTGCAAGATGTAACAACATATGCTGAACATGAAACAGCAGAAAATCATTACTGAGACACTCTACTTGGCCCAAAAAGGGAAATAGTTATCCCTATTATGTACAACAAATTCTGAACTGCCCCAAGAAATGTGCTGTTCAGAAAGGGGGTGACCAAAGGGTTAGTTGTTAATCAGGGCCGAGAGGCACAATGGACAGGCAGCCAGAGAATGTTGTCCATGACTCCATGTAATCCAGTCACAACCCTGTGCCTCCCAAAAAGAATGTGCCTTAGTGCAGATGCCTTTGCTGCCAAAGGCAATTAGAGCAACCACGACAGCAATTTTCCAGCCACACATGTGCAAGGATGTCTCGACTGCCGGGCTGCTCTCTTTGTATACAAATTCAAAATTGAAGTACTACTCAAATCAGCTGTCCTCATCTACAGCACCAATGTAGGTAAGGTCTGTCCTCCTCACCCTAATGGCCCCCTTGAGCCAGTTTGATGCTCTCAAATTAGCATGGTCACTGACGCCAATTGCAGCAGAGTTACTCGAAGATTGCACACCTGCTCCATCCTCCAACAGTGTCCAAGGGTCAATCTCCAAACCTTGGTCTTGCAGTTGCAGTTGCAGTTGCAGTTGCTTAGCTTTCCCTGCCACATCAGTGACAGTTCGAACCAAAGAAACTGGATTTCTCTGGGGCAGGATAGAATTGCTAGGATGTAAAACAGATATTGGATTGCTGGACTGAAGAGTGGCAAGCGAAGCAGATGAAACAGATGGAGGCTGGCAAGAGATTGAGCACCGAATTGATGGAAGAAGAACAGGCATTGCAGTTTGAATGCGCCACCGGATATGGTCAGGCAAATGTGCATACGATCCAGCTCATTCTGCATTTGATTAGAGATGGTAAGAAAGCTGAAATACAAGTACCCTTAACAAATAATTTTCCATTCACACTCACATTTTTCAAACTAGTAGCCTGGGGAGTTAAATTTAGGCTTAAAAAATAAAAGAAATGGATACCAAGTCAAGCATGATGCTAAAAAACTGTGTTTCATCAAATCAAATTCCAGGTTCTTAAATAATCCTTGAAACGAAGTTCTAAGGAGATGAGAACTATGGAATCATGTACTTAAATAGGCAAGGGCAAAAACATGCTGCTTTTAAAGAATAACATCTATGGCAAAGATATAGAAGGAATCACTAAATACAAATCCTTTTCAGTTCAGTAATAATTAGATCAAAGCTTCTCCCTTTAAGCAATTCAAACCAAAGAAAAAGAAACGTTGCACCAGAACAAAGAATACAGCTAAAATGGCAAAGAAGAAAACCATATCACAACCCAAAAATAGATCAAATAATCAACAGTTACAAACTAAAACTCATCAACAAAGTATCTTGTGAGGAATAGTACATAAGAAAAAAGTCAGTATGTCAGAACTCCACAGAAGCAGTTTTATTTATGTTCCAAGCAAACAGTTTGAAACTTCAACATATTAGTCTCAAGGACTTTCCAAGGGCTTTATTCTTAACAAGGAAGCAATCTTTGTATTAGTTTTTTTGGAAGAAAAGAACAAGTATTCGTGTAATAAATGCAGTCCTCATACACTGTCTGCTCGGACAATGTGACTAATAAAAAAGGATGGTATTGCAATAAACTAAAGAAATTTCAAATAAAAAGCCAGTCATAACTTATTTTATGCAAAAGAATTTGAATAAAAAGTATCTTTAACGTATGTTGCATCAAATCCTGTTATTAGGTTTTTACCAAGAAAGAACACATAAAATTTGATGATTGATTGCTAATGTCGTTCCAGGATTCCACCACATATATCTTCTGATTTTCTGCATCTGTTTACTGTAAGTTTTCCCTTGGGACTTTGTCTAGTATTTTTGCAATAAAATTTAATAAAAAATATAACCCCCTCCCCCCACCAAGGAAAAAAAAAAAAAAGAAGCAGAAACTGCATCCAATGAAAGAATTTCAAAGTGTAGATTGTCAGCTCCCAAACCTGCAGATTCTGTGCCAGCTCACGATCAAAAACACTGAAGTCCTTGCCACATTCAGAGGCGGACTTAGAGCCAGATTTCAGCTTCAGCCAGCTAGGTCGATAGCTGCTCAGCAGTCCATGTAGCAGCAACAACAAACGATCAAAAAGACTTTCCCCGGATGAAACTATAGATGCAGTGGCAGATGCCTCTGTAAGAGACTCAACATCTCTCTTGGATAAATTGAAAGTTGAACTAATGGTATGGCCTGCATCTTCATGGACAACTCTACTTCCAAGGAGGCGTAATATAACTGAGGCAAGTGTGTGTCTCATACTCCTTCCTGATGGCTCCCTGATGAGTCCAGAAAGGGGCTTAAATTAGCAATATAGCATCAGAGGATCTGGCAGATTATTTCATCACAGGCACAGATACATTCAGCATAACCAAGATACAAGAAAAATTAATGCACACAACATTACAGAAGGGGACAAAATACATGCACAAGTTATTGGCAGAAAAATGTTCCCCAGAATTACAGAACTTTCTCCTTTTGACTGGTAACTGAACTTTCTCCTCAATAATCCATCCTTTAGTTTATCTATCACAGATACACACTAAAAAATTAATTCAATAAATCCAGCCAATCAAATTAACTTCGTCACCAATTAAAAATGATCTTAAACTTCAACTTCCAATAGACCAAATCCTTGGCATTAGCTTCCCATTAGTAAAAACCAGAAACGGGTAAATGAATGGAAATACTATCATCGTTTAATCAAAATTCAGTCGAGACTTGTAAAAATCAATTCAAGTTTCTTATTTAAGAATGGTCTCCAAGACGGGTTAATAAGCCATTATGAAATTAATTGTGAAAGACTTACCCATCTGTGCACATAATAGGAAGTAGTCTTAGGAGAAACTCCAAGCGCAATGACATGGAAGCTCGCAACGCCCCAGGTGAAGGTGGCACACCATCAGCTGGTCCTGCAGGTCGTTTGGCTAATCCAGGACTGCCACCTTTCATACCTTTTCGGCTATTGCCCTTGCTTGCTGGGGTTTCAATTCCGGATGCAACTGACCCAGCAGATTTAGTTGCTCCACGGGAAAGTGCATTTATTTGCTGCTCAATGTTGTTCATCTGCTTGATCATATCGCTTGCAAAGGTGTTTCTTGAGTCATCAGAGCCTTGATCCACACAAGGGAGAACTAAATCAATAAATGCTCTCTCAGTCACATGCTGCTGACTGACTATGTAACCTTCAACATCTACTGACTTTAGCAGATCCTCTTCCAGGACATCTCTTGTCTGAACCTTCATCAACCACCTCACCTTCTTCAACATCTAGGTGACTAGAAGAGATGGAGATTTCCCCTGGTTTTCACAGAATCAGAATTTGAACAACACCATCGCCCATGGCTTCCAGAACTGCAGTTTAGTTGATAGATGTTTACTTTCAGCATTATTGATAAGTCGTTGCCGGATTGATTTCCTTCCATAGAGAACATCATTGCCTCCAAGAAGCCATTTAGTTTGCATGAGCATTTCATCCTCAAGCGACCTCCCAAAGAGGTGCACAACCTCAGAAAAGAGGGAAGCAGCATCTGGTCTGGCAAGTAACCTGTGTAGGACGAGTTCAACAAAGCACTTTTCTTTCTCAGAAGCATCAAACTTGTCAGCAGTTGGTGAGACGGATTTGATAGCCTCTACCAAAGAAGCACTTGATTCCAGTTTAGAAATGACAATTTGTTCATTCAAAAGAAGCCTAAGCTCAACCCACTGCCAGTGAAATTTTGCAGGTTGCAATGTATCCAAAACATGCACAAGCTTATCTCGGAGTTTTGCTTCCTCCTCCTTATAATAGGCCTTTGAGTCACCTTGCCCCTGCATCCTATAGCTATTCTCTGGTTTAACTGCAATGGCTGTGGCATTTTACAGTCGATAAGGGCATCTAAGAAAAGCCGTGCCCTGAGAGGAATAAAGGCTGTGGGTTTCATAAGAGTGTCTACACCATTTGATGCCAATGCGGCTGCAAACTCAGAATCAATGGAATCTGTAGCTATAAGATCATAAAGGCCACGAGTGTCTCGCAGACATACATCACGGAAGGGAAGGTGCTTTAGGGCATCACCTATACCCAACACTAAGGATTGATACAGCTGCTGGATGTCGTCACGCAATCCAACACCAGTACTAACAATTGATCCCTTCCATATGACAAATGCAAATATGGAATAGGCAGGTGGAACGACCAAGTTCAGAGGCAGTGTTCTCTGCATTCTTGATAAAGCTAGAACTGAAGCTTCACCCAAGAGCTGTACAATAAATCCATCAGAAACAGTTCTACAATTACCCACAAGCACTCGAAACCAGTGGGTGGAAACTTCAACTGAGTTATCCAGTTTCTGAGCCCCACAGAGAGATGGAACGAGCACTCCCGTTAGAGTTGGATTTCAAACTCCTGAAGAAGTGAACTGGATCGAGCCCCTCCCTTAATCTGAAGAGAGTAACCATTCTCTCAAGGCTAGTAACTCCCTGGAGAAGTGCCCCAACTAGAAGTGCAGAAATAGCTCCCGTAATTTTTGCACCTTGTCCAAGTACACTTTTAACAGAACTATTCAGAGCTTCATATGAGGAGTTTGAACTAGAATCATGGGATTCAGGAGATAGATGCAACTGAGTACGAGGAGCCTTCCCTGGCACAAAGACTTGAGCAAGGGCGGTAGAAGTTTCAGCTGCAAGAGCAACCTCAAAGACACGACTCTGACGCTCACCAAGTGCATCCTTCAGTAGGCACAAGCAAGTCATATGGATGCGTAAAATGCGCCGAGCAAAATGCATTGAGCTGGATGTAGACTGGAAATTTAGGTGATTGCTAGCAGTTAAATCAGGAATTTTAACAATAACCTGTCCAACACTACTGCTGAGGCAACAATTGCGGAAATAGCTGAGGAAACCAAAGTAGGATCACCTTCCTGAGCAGCACCACCAGTTTGCCTCATGCAGTCCATTAGTCCCATTACTATTTTTTGAGCTATTTGATAACCATCATCCAACTTTTCCAAGCCAGGGCTTTTTAGTGTACCAGGCCCGAAAAGCTTTCTTTCTTTGCCATAAAAATAGTTATAAATATCATCAACTTGCTTTTGTACTAAATCTCTCATTGTCGAAGCAACTCTAGATCCTACCCGTACACCACTTATCTTTTGACGGAAAAAATCATCAAGATCTTCCACTCCTGCTGGGACTCCAAGAGGAAACCCAAACTCAGCATCCGGCAATCTTCCAGATTCAAGCTCAGAAATGAGTCTTTTATCATAAGATGATTTAAGGTTCTTCTCCCAATCAACAACACTAGCCACGTTACTATACTTCTTCAACAAGTTTCGTGCATAAACCAAAGCTGGTGAACCTGAAACCCTTCCAGTAGAGGCCATTGTGGCTGCAACTCGATGCATTGCAGCTTTCAGTGTTTCAGGAACAAGATCTGCTGCTACAATTATATTTTCATACCTGAAACAATGTGTAGAAAAATAAGTAATATGTTTTCTACACTAATAAGTAATAAATCCAAAAAATAAAAATTTTGTTTCAGGGGAGGGGTTGGGGGGGAGGTTGGGCTTGATAACAGAAATAACTGTCTCAGGGGACTAGTATAAATATCCAATATGAAAACAGAAGTTTCTTCAAATTTCTCACAGAAAGACTGGTTCTGCAAACAACAAGTTTCAGGAGAAAGTTGTTTGTAAATAATTAGAAGCTCCGAAGTCCACAAGGAAATCTAGAGAAGAACAAATCATCAACAACAAATCGTCGAAGAAATGCAGTTCGAATTTCATAATCAATGAACAAACTAAAGTAACAAGACAAAACTTTCATACACAAGTTCTGTTTCCAAATACTTAAAAACAAGAGTTATTTAAGGACTACAATAATTTTTAGTCCAGGGGAAGAAGCTAATGCAAAATGTTAATAAATCCCACCATTCAAATACCTACAAAAATGGAGGCTTATTAAGTAGTATATTTTATTAGGATTAGAAAGAAAACTTTGCGGAAAAGATAAAGAATTGTGGTCAATGATCACAATATTTTATAAATACTTTACTACTTCAGGTCGAGATAGAAGAAACTATGGAGCCTATATGGAAATGTTCCTAAAACTTGAGCGGATTAGATCGATTTCAACAGAAACAAAGAGCTACACTTTTTACTGTAACTTTCTCTTTTTGAGAATATGAAATGTTCAAGTGGTGTCTCTGAAGTTGAATTGTTGACCATTGAACTGTCATCAAGTAATTGATCGCAGGCAATTATTTTATAAGGTATATCAAACGATGAAGAGAGCAAGAAACCAGCAGTTTGACACCAGAGGCTTCACAAAATAGTTAAGAACCTGTTAGGTTATTAGGCAACCAGAAAATCCACGCAGGGTAACTTCGGACTGGCCAACACCGCGAATCATTTTCTAGAAGCTGAGGATTGGGAAATTCAATCAAATTAAAATCTAAAACATTAAAATCTAAAATGCCAAAGCAGAAGGCAATATAGCAATCAATGCACACAAAAGAACACAACAAACAGCAAATAATTCATATCCAAGCAGACAAAAATATGACTTAAGAAGAATATAAGAGCACACCTCCGAATAGATGATACAAGAAATGCCTCCCCGACTTCACAAACAACATTCTCTGCATTTCTTTGAAGCATTAACATGTTCCGACCACCATGGGTGGAAGCAGCAGGGCAGCTAAGAACCTTTGGCATCAACCAGAGAAGAAACCTGGCTGCAGATACTAATTCATTACAAACATCCATCAGATACAAAATCATAGATAATTCATCTTCACCAAGCTTCCATTGCGGAGAGTTCCCATCATCAACAGTAGAATATGGTCTGCCATATTGACCAACTTTTGCAGCAGTCTTTTCAGCCTCTCTCTCATAACAAGATGCTTTACAACACTTATCAACCATACCATCACAGCTCTCTTCTCTACAAGTCGCATCTTTTTCAGAACTTCTCCAATTGAAACAATATCACCACCGTATGGCATTCTGATCCCGTCCACTGATTTTGAAGCATCTCCTTCAACACCGGTTCTGTGGTGCGGGCAGTTCACCCTATTATCACAAACATGACTTGTTGAAGCTCCCTGACTACCTTCAATTCTAGCAGCTGCTAACTGTGCAAGGCTTTGTGTTTTCCGAACACCCTTTTGCCTCCCCCTTCCAGATTGCTTGCCTTGCTTAGGAGGCGGATCCACTTTGTCAAGGGACTTCGGTCCCCTCCTCAGCCACCAGACATCTTCATCATCCAATGCATAGGCTGAAACTCCCTGCAAGTATGAGCACCTATCTTCACTCAACTTTTGTCTCTTTACCCTTATGCACTCTTCACATCCAGGTGTTCCTTCACCAATATCCATCTTGTTAATAGATGATCCAGGTAGATCTCTTAAAACCCCCAACCAAATCTTCTAGTTCAGTGTCACTTGGCAAAGATGCTCTAGGAAGATGCAGCAACACTACTATCGAAGCCTTTAGATCTTCAAGCTCAACAACTTGAACAACACTTTTGGCAGTCAAACTGGATAAACCCCGAGAAGATCTCCACTTATCAACAGATGAAAGAGATGCACTGCCACCTCCTAAGTTACTATAATGCTTTTGTTTCTGCCAAGTGTCAGAACTCTTATGGCGATCAAGCAGTCCATGAAGTACCAGACGACGCTCATTTGAATATATATTCATCACTTCCAAAAGCATTGTTCCTTCAAGAATCCGTGCTTCTTCGAGAGCATCGTGTACATAGGAAACAGGAAGCTGCTTCAAGATTCTATAATGTCTCTTCCGTCTCTCCAGGTCAACCGAAACTCCATTCCAGTCCATGGTTCCACTAACAACTAATTGCCTCACATATGCCTGAGGATAAAAGATACCAGCCCTTTGCTCATACAAGTTCCATTACGAGTAGTTGAAGCCGCTTAACGCCTTCTCCATTTTGTACTTCATGCTGATCTATCCAGCACACAATAATGTCATGTAAAGGGCTCGGGCTTTCAAAACTCTTTGATAAATTTCTAGTTCTCCCACTCTTCAAGCTGCATTTAAGTTCACAAGCACTGCTGGCAGAAAGCTTGCCTGGATACTTGTACAGCAAATCAGGATCAACAGCAAGGGTACCCTCATTCTTGCACTGAGACAATCTTTGCATCTCCATCATCTTGAGTTGCAAAATCCGTATAGCAATATATATTTGAGAGAAGTCTTTTCTCCCAGTGAGTTTCTGGCTTGATGGTGGGCCAGTACGAAAATTCCTATAATCACAAGTTGCCCACTCACAAATGAAAAAGATAGAGGAAATAAATGAAAAGGTCACGGCTCCAATATACTTGAGCGACGAACGTAAACACGAACTGACTTCAGCAATCCAACGTTCATCAACAGCTCCATCAAATTTTGCAAAGATTTTCAAAAAGAAGTTTATATGCCACCCACACATCTCCATGAATAAGAGAATTATCCAATGCCTGTAAAGCTTTAGCCACATTTTGACCCAGATGTCCAGGTCTAGCAGCTCTTGCAAGGTTTTCTGAGCGTTTCTGAATAGATGAAACAATACGACCAACGGCCAAAGAGTCTGGTTGAACCTCGGCACCCTTTTCTCTCTGCAAGCAGGCTACTTCAAGGGGACCAGTTTTCATGTTGCTGCCATCTTCAGCAATCTTCAGCAAAACACTCCCATTGTTGACCACGTGAGTTACCGAACACAATGGTAAAGGAAGGTAATCCAAAGCAACAAAAGTATCAGGCACAGCAAGTATTAAATAACGAAGCATCTCAACAAGAGCAGAAATGGTATATGCCCTTCGGGAATTATCTACAAGATCAGACCCACCAGGAGAAGGTTCTTGTATGAAGCGTATAGCTATTCCAACCAGAGTGCGCACATATGTCTGACAACAATACAACAGCTTTGATAACACCATATATTACAGGCAGTAACAACTGCAAAATTCCAAGAGACTCTTTTTCCTGGAAAGGCAAAGATATGAAATTACCGACCAAAAGAACCACCAGTCACTGACTTCAACCAAAGAAGGAAATATCCAAAATCATAAATAGATTACCTGTAGCTGACTGAATACCCAATCAATAATGAGAGAAGGAACAATCAGCCCCTCTGCATGGTGCCACTGTAAAAGCCTAACCACATACCACCACTTAAAATGTAAAGAAGGCTCATCAACATCAGTAGAAGCAGAAGCAGAATCACTTCGATGCTGTAGAGACCCAGGATAAATCATTTGTGTTGAACGATCCATAACATGCATAGTAGAGTGAAAATTATTCTTTAAAACAAACTCGTCCAAGAGAGCCTGGAGGTAATCTATGATATCTTTTGTCCACTGCTCTGATCGGGAAAACTGGGTTTTGTCAGGGACACCAGAAGACAAATTGGAAAGTGAGCCAGGCCGAACCTGCAAAGTTAAACCATAATCTGCTGTGTTCCAAAGCTGAAAATTGCCAGATGAAATAGTAAGATAACTCCTTAATTGAACTCAATTGAAGGATATTCAATACCTGATTAAGATAAGTTACTTTCACAAACCAAGTAGCTCTGAGAAGTGGAACATTATTTCTAATTAGAACTTCAAGAAGAGATTTCCTCCGGTAACCATGAGGAACATGATCGACCAAAGAACACAATCTTTTGTGCAGTTGAGATAATCCCTGGAAAGATATTCAAAGTTTTAGCAAGCAGATTATAGCATTGTAACTGGAAAGGGCTATGATATAAGAAACTAATACAGCTGCACAGGATAACAAGTTGCCCAATTTGGGAGTTTTAACCAGAAAAAGATGCCATCTATAGCGTATTGTAGGTACTCGAGTCAAGTAAATCCCCTCCCATGCAGCAGAAGTATCGCTACACGGTTACCTGAAGCTCCATTATGCATTTCATTGATATAGTTTTCCAGAGGGAATGAAACCATAAGTATGAAGGAAAGGGAAGCATTTAACAATGGAGACAGATATATCATGGTAGGTCTCCAGGACCATTCAATCCATAACCTAAAGATGCCATAAAGGCTTTGAGATGGGTTTTTGCCAAAGACACTATACATCCTTTACTGTTTAAGTTTGCAGTCAACCTTCCTAAATGCAGTTACTTTTTCTTTTTTTTTTTTAAAAGATACCTAAATGTAGTTACTATTTTTCAGTTAACTTAAAAAATTATATCATATTTTATTCATTTCACAACACTTCTATTTTTGCGTATTTTATAGTTTTAGACAAAAAGTCCCATAGTTATTGGAGTGACTGTCTAGTCCTACTACAGATATAGGAAGATCATTAAAGCCAACAATAGAAACTGCTTTTCTATCAGTAGTGGATTGTATTATACACATAGGAACTAATTGTTGTAAATATGGCAAGTAAATATATTTACTTAATTGTAGGATTTGATTGTAGAGTAGCTAATTGATTTACCTTGATTGTAGGCTAATTGATTTACCTGATTGTAGGATTTAGATAGCTTGATTTTAGGATGTAAATTGATTAGCTTAATTTTAGGATCTAGATTATTCTACACTTGTATATATATAGATCTTATGTACTCTTGACAGAAGTGTGAGAATAAACAAGATATTTTTCTCTCTATAACATGGTATCAGAGCTTTAGGCTTTGTTATCTTTTTCGTGACCCTGTTGAGTCAATTTTCAATCTCTAGTTTGGTACATTAAAATTCCTACACTGAGTTGTAATGGCAAACAACACAGTGGGTAATAGCAGAGAGATGAAGGCAGTTATCTCTGATGTTATTCCTATGACTACAAAAATCACAGAACACAAACTCAATGGCAGGAATTATTTGGATTGGAGTAAAACTGTGCGAGTGTATCTCCGTAGTATTGATAAAGATGATCATCTTATTGATGAACCACCATCATAACTGATGAAGGATGAGATAAGGAATTATCAAGACTTGATAGAGAAGATGCAAGAATATTCTTGCAGATTCGGTTCTATCGATACCGAGGTAATCGGTTTGATTAATCATGTGAATTTGTTAAAGATCTTATGGATTACTTGGCTTTCTTGTATTCAGTAAGGATAATCTCAATCATATATATGATGTTTGTAAGGAGTTTTATCGTCAAAAACAGGAAAGATCTCTTACCGAGTATTTTATGGATTTTAAACGGGTGTATGTGGAGTTGAATACTCTTCTTCCTTTGAGTAACTGATGTGAAAACTCAACAGTCTCACCGTGAGCAAATGTGACATTATGACTTGTATTGCAGGATTGCTTTTCTGAGATACCAAATTACCTCCAACAAAAACACTTATACACATCTAGATGTGTCTCCGTGACACCTGCACTCTCTTGTTACGAGTTGAGGTGTCTAAGAGACTTCTCTTCCTAGTGCTACTAGTGCCCTCGTGAGCCGAGGTACTTTGAATGAGGCTAGTCGAGGAAAAAGCAATGGTAGTCGAAACCATGGACATGGTTTTCAAGGTGGAGGGAATGCTAGTCATGGACAACATGACCAAAATCAACGTGTCTGTTATCATTGTCAAAAACCTGGTCACACGAAGCGTACATGTTGGTTACTTCATGGCAAACCTCAACAGCATTCTCAGATTGCCAGCTTTGCATCTCAAGAGAGTAACCATGAGTCTACAAAGCCTTCATCTGTGGATAAATCCGTTCTTGTTTCTGCTGAGGAATTATACACATCTATGATGTTTGCCTAATTTTTCGTTCAACCTACTTTCGGTCAGAACTAAAGGTGGAAAGGTTTTGTCTCATTATTCCCTGATCATTGTGTTTCATGATCTTATGACGAGGAAGATTATTGGTAGAGGACGTGAGTCTGGCGGTCTTTATTTACTCGAAACTCCTTCAATGAAAGTGCCGAAACCCATTGCATGTTCAAACACTTTGACACCTCTTGAAGGTCACTATCAATTAGGGCATCCTCCTTTGTCGATTTTGAAGAAGTTGTTTCCAAATTTTCAAAATTTATCCTATTTAGATTGTGAGACGTGTCAATTTGCCAAACATCATCGTGTCTCTTATTTGTCTAGAGTCAATAAACGGGTTGCGTCCCCTTTTGAATTAGTTCATTCTGATGTTTGGGGTCCTTGTCCAGTGATTTCTGAGTCTGGTTTTAGGTATTTTGTCACCTTTGTGGATGACTATTCTCGTGTTACTTGGTTATATTTAATGAAAAATAGATCCAGAATTATTCAACATCTTTTGTTCCTTTTGTGCTGAAATAAAACACAATTTAATATCTCCGTGCGCACTCTAAGAAGTGATAATGCAAAAGAGTATTTTTCTCATCCTTTTGATTCCTACATGTCAGAAAATGGAATTCTTCACCAATCTTCATGTGTTGACACACCACCCCAAAATGGTGTTGCCGAGAGAAAAAATAGACACTTACTAGACGTTGCTAGAGCTCTCATTTTTCAAATGAAGGTGCCAAAGCAGGGCGGATGCTATTTCAATAGCTTGTTTCTTAATTAATCGCATGCCATCATCTGTACTTGCTGGTGAGATTCCTTACTCGACTTTGTTTCCTTCTCGACCCTTACAAAGAAGATTGAAATTATGTATTTAAGGGAGTACTTGTTTTGTTCTTATGTTCGCCCTCAATGTCTAAATTGGATCCTAAGTGTCTCAAGTGTGTCTTTTTAGGATATTCTCGTCTTCAAAAAGGATATAGATGCTATTCTCCTACTTTGTGGTCGTTATTTAATTTCTGCTGATGTTACATTTTTTGAGACCACTCCATTCTTTCCTGAATCTAATGTCTATGGTTGTGAGGGGGAGGAAGATAATATTCTAGTTTATACTGTGACAACCCCTGTTAGTCCTATTCCTACGAGACCACCTATCACTCAAGTGTATACTCGTCGGACTCAACACACAAACTCACATCCTCCACCAGCTCCTCCGTCTACAGATCCGAGTCTTGATCTACCTATTGCTCTTCGAAAAGGTAAAAGACAATGTTCTCATCCAATCTCTTCATTCGCTTCATATGAACATTTGTCTCCTTCTTTAAGCGGTGTTTCATTGAGACTTTAGATTCAGTGTCGGTTCCTAATAATCTTCCTGAGGCTTTGGCTCATCCTGGTTGGCGAGCTGCTATGAAAAAGAGATGATGGCTTTAGACAACAATGGTACTTGGGACTTGGTACATCTACCAGCTAATAAGGAAGCTATTGGTTGTAAATGGGTGTTTGTTGTATAAAGTTAACCTTGATGGGTCTGTTGCACGGCTAAAAGCTCGTCTTGTAGCAAAAGGGTATGCTCAGACATATGGGGTAGATTATGTGATTCTTCTCTCCTGTGGCAAAACTTGCTTTTGACATATTTCCCTTGCTACTACTAATGATTGGCCCTTGCACCTGGACAGATGTCAAAAATGCACACAAGCATGTTTTGCCACAAGAAGAAAGTATACAATAATCTACCACATATGTTTGTTGCTCAACTTATCCACATCTAAACCAAAGACTTGGGGATGTTAAAGTACTTCTTGGGCATTGAGGTTACTAGGTGTAAAAAGGGTATCTTTCTGTCTCAAAGAAAGTATATCCTTGACCTTTTGACAGCAACAGGGAAGTTGGGTGCTAAACCTTGTAGTGCACCAATGATCACTAATATGCAACTTACAGCAGATGATGGGGAGTTGTTTTCAGATCCTGCAATGTACCGGAGATTAGTTGGAAAATTGAATTATCTTACGGTGACTCGTGTGAAATTTCACATCTGATGTCTCGATCTAGTGCAGAATCAGAATATAGAGCCGTGGCACAATCAACTTGTGAGCTGATATGGATACATCAATTGTTAAGTGAGATTGGTCTAGATAGTTCATTGCCTATGAAGTTATGGTGTGACAATCAAGTTGCTATCCATATTGCATCAAATCCGGTTTTTCATGAGAGGACCAAACATATTGAAGTTGATTGTCACTTTATCCGTGAGAAGATTCAGCAAAATTTTATCTCTATCAATCATGTAAAAACTGGAGAACAGTTAGCTGACTTTTTCACCAAGACTTTGAGTGGTCCGAGGATTGATTATATTTGTAACAAGATGAGCATGATTAACATCTATGCTCCATCTTGAGGGGGAGTGTTGTAAATATGGCAAGTAAATATATTTACTTAATTGTAGGATTTGATTGTAGGCTAATTGATTTACCTTGATTGTAGGCTAATTGATTTACCTGATTGTAGGATTTAGATAGCTTGATTTTAGGATGTAAATTGCATTAGCTTAATTTTAGGATCTAGATTATTCTACACTTGTATATATATAGATCTTATGTACTCTTGACAAATGTGTGAGAATAAACAAGATATTTTTCTCTCTATAACACTAATCTTTAACCAGCATATTAGTAGCTAAACTGTCTTCATTAGTTTTTAAAATGTTTGTGTCCTTCAGTCCTTGATTGATTTGTGAAGCTACTTTTCATTAAACTGACAATGGTTATTCTTACCATGAATATAAAAAGAAGACAATGGTTATTCTTATAACAATGATATAGCCATCATGCATTAATAATTTAAAATTGGTCAATTTGCCCCCATGTTATTCTCATTCAATATAACAAAAATCTGGGCATTCAGTACCCCCAAAAAATAAGCCAAGAAACTGATTTTTTTGGTAAGAGCATAACCCTATAGGACTTGACGCTTAGGTAGAACATGTTTCAGCTTTGCATAGACCCAAAAATGTAAGAGCTTACCCTGCTTCCATCAATATAAACTTAATCGTCATGCATTGAGAATGAATGGCAAAATAAATTGTTCAAACATAAGTGCATATAAATTTCAGCTAACTAGCTCACTGCAATCAAATGGTGTTAGCACAAGTTTCATTTTTTCTCCCCAAATAAGCAAGAATTTATAGTAAATCACAGGTTAAAGATTCAGTATAACCAAATGATATTAGCTGAATGAAGGACATAAGATAGATTTCACCATGCAACTCTGGACCATTTATGAATCTGAAGATTGGTATGGGGCACCAACAGCACAAACTCCAGAACCAAATTCTAATATTGCCTACAGCTTAGGAATTCAGCATAGGTAATGATGTTAACAGAATGAAGGATGTGAGAGAGATTTCACAATTGAACTCTAGACCCTAATTGAATCTGATGCAGTGCACTAACAGCACACATACCACAAACAAATTCAAGCACAGCCCTCACATCAACTTAAAAAGAAAGGCAAGCTCCAAGTGAGATACAAAGACTCAAGTGAATCTTGGTTCAGTGTTAATAATACCTTTTAACAGATATGCATCTTCATAAACTTTGGAAATTAAGACTTGAAAGATCAACATTTTGTAGACATAAAACTAAAGTTGTGCTCTTATTATTTCAAAAGAACCATATACACTATGGCAATCTTCATCTATGGCTTGTGGTACTCATAGCTAAGAATAAACTCCTTCTAACTGTAACTAAATCGGTATGTATAACTATGAAGGTAGTAGAACTTAATAGCACTAATACCAACACCTAGCTCATCCTGTATTGTTTAAGTACTAAAATGACATAAAAACATATTCTGCACAGGATCATTGACCAACAAAATGTCCACCCAAGTATACGCAAGAAAGCCATAGGTCATGAACACACACATCCAAATTTAGACAAATACTAAGTGGAAACTAACCTCAATCCATTTCTTCCGAAACTCTTCACCACATGGTCTTTGCTCAGGAAAGATACCAGGCTTAGTTAATAGCGAACCTGAAAGTGGTACTCAACATAAACTTGGCCAGCCTGCAACATCAAGAGCATCCATCCAGATTTCATTATCAAAATACTTCATTACACAACAATTTCCATAAGAACACCTGATAAGTGAACAGATTAAACTACCAATAAGTAAACATCATCTAAAAGAACGATAAAAAGGGATAATTTTCCCACGTTTCTGAGACATGCAGGAGAAGTTTCCATTTAGGCATGATGAACATGATGAGCTCATTCATCAAAAAATGATAAGGAAATTGTGCATCACCTTTCGTTTTTGTGCACGAGATGCATTAATAGCCCTGTGACATTTTCTTATTGACTGCAAAAGACGGAGAAAGAGAGACAAAATCTGGTGAGCATAACTTCCGATGAAAACAACTAAGTCACATCTAAAAATGTGTAGCTAGTCATAAATAAAGGGGGGTGGGATGGAGGATCAGTGGCCAATTTCAACCCCAGAAAGATTACCTCCTTGCACTTAAGTATATTAACTGGCTTTGTAAAAGTCTGCTTGAATCTGTGATAACGAAATCTCCTTAGCTTCCTGGAATCAGCAAAGACATATCCCTACTGAGATAATAACTCCAATAAAAGAAAAAACACATATTGCAATAGATATATCCGAAACATTCTCCTATAAAAGTCCAAATAGACGGTACACAAAGAATTACCTCAAGCCCTTCGACTGTCTCCTTGTAACCAGACTGCACATAATCCTTAGTCAGTGTCTCCTCAGGACAAGTAGGAGTCTGGAGGTGAAAATCAGGTGGCCCAAGTCTGTGAAATAGTATCCAATTAATAATTCAATGGTGGTTGCCATTGATGATGATGATACATAGAGAAACTCTCACAGATGCAAGGACGAAAGAGCTTCAATGGACTATCAGGATCTCAACAAAGATTACCTGGAATTCAGTGATTCTTTATCACACCTCAGTTTGTATGGAGTTAAAGAAAATGGCCGCCTGAAAAAGCAATATTAGGACTAAAGAGAGAGGGGAAGAAATCATTAAGGGTCATGTTAATGGCATTTTAATTCAAGACACTAACCTGTTCATCTCTTCAAAGCTATATACAGATAAAAGGGCAAAAAATCATTGAGGAAGAACTTAAAAACCCTAAATCAAGGAGTGTATAATTTAAAGAGAAAAATTAAGCTAAACAATAAAGAATAGAATATATTATTTTGAGAGAGTTATCTCCCATCTATCTACATTGTAGATTGAGAGAGACAGCGGTTGGCTAGATACAAAGCTAATTATGACCACTTGTAAAAGAATAACCGGAAACATTGCCCCAAGTCAACGATTATAGAAGAGTGAGTTGGCAAGACTGATGAGGAAATTATACTGGATTATCACTATCATGTCCAACAAAAGGGTATTAGCCTTACAAAGACAGCCAGCTACACTTATATAGACAACCATTAATGTATTATGATTATGAAGCCAAATTACGTTGTCTCAAGTTAATGACGACAAACAAGCAAGGCAGCAAGATATTTAAGCAAATTATCATTGGACCAAACTAATTCCATCTAGAGGTTAATTGCCATACCAACAGCACCATGAAACTTATATACACAACTTTCAAAGGACTAAAGACGAAATAAAATATCATCACGATACCAGCAACAGTTTTTCCAGATTTGAACAGCTCAATCACAAGCAATAATGAGTTCAAATAGAACTACATCCTTAAATATCTTGTTATCACTTTACCAGTGCGTAACAGTGTTGTTTTGTTGATTCAATAGGACCCTAGGAGAAATATAACAAGTACATTACAAAAAGGCAGGCTTAATTTGTTAAACGACAATTTTATAGTATGTTAGCAATTATCAGTATTATCACTGCTTCATTGACCCATGTGAAAACGATCATAAAGTCTACCAGAAACTTTCTTAAACAATACGACTAGTAAACTGATTAATCAGTTCTTTGCACAAGATACAATTATCTGGCAAAGCAATCTGTTCAAATTGGTGCATTTTTAAATTAAATCCCCCAAAATTTTTGTTCATCGTTATTCCATAAACCCATTAGCAAGGCTTACACAAAATATCCTTAAACCAGATGCATGTGATTTAATACCTTTGTTTTCATTGAATGCCATATGATTGCTTCTACTCTTCATTGCTTTAATCACCATACAGTTCCAGAAAACATTTCACTTACCCTTAAAAGGTTGTTCCTGAAATAACCTTGTCCTATGCAGAAATTATAGTGACCCTCTCCTTTCTTTTTCTATCCCGTTTCCGAACAAAATATTAGTCTTTTCATTTCCCTTCCAAGCCCAAACACAACAAATGCGTATTAAACTTCTTCAGATTCCATTCTTTCTTTCACTGAGTGGTATTATATCCTCTGCTTCGCTTTCCTTAAATTTATACATACTCTTAAGGAAACCCCATAAATATGAGTACACTGAAGTTCCAATTATAGATTTAACATGAATAAACAACAGCAGTGTTGGATTCTCAAAATTGTTCACTTCAATTAATCCACCAAACATACATTTCAATGGACATATCTGAACTAATGAATCGAATACCCAAACAATGCCACAAATAGGATAAGTGACAACCTTTTTAACCATCTAGGTCAACACTTAATTATTGATTCAGGAATTTGTGGTCATAGTATATTCAAGTGTCAGCTTATCATTCTTTCCATCTAATCACTAAAGCTTCAAAACATAAGCCAATATAATTCTTTCCAGCTAATCACTAAAGCTTAATATCATCCAAAAGGGAAGATGATGATAACAAATCGATGTTGATAGAACAACATTAAATTCTGTATTAAGACGGAAATAGAAAACTCGATATCAGAACATTTGTCCAAAGGGATTACTTAAGATAGTAGCACATACTAGTACACGGTGATTCTGGAAATTATTATATGATAATATAACATGTAATGACCAAATTATTTTTACAGAAAACAGAAAGAAGAAGAAAAGAAAAAAAAAATCCCTGATCAAACATCTATGTGTTTCTTTTGGATCAAGCATGAAGCATTAAGCATGCTGTGTGTAACATAGACAAGCATGTGTTGCACTTAACATCCCTGACCAAAAATTTAACAGCTTGTACCTAGAAGTCAGAGAAAAGTTTGGTGGAATGGAAGATGACTCAGCTCGGGAAGTGTCCCTAGCTGATCCCCCAATGGAAGTGTTATTAACTGCACTAGTGCAGCTGGCAGCATGATACCTTTGCATGTTTCCCAACAATTATCTGCATGCTGCCTTCAGCATTGAACCTCAGCAAGGTTTATGCTGGTCAAACTGCAATAAAGATCATGAAGGATCAAAAAAATTGACAAACAACGATAGATGTATTGCGCATGGAATTTAGCATGAAAGACAAATTATAAAGAAGGGCATAAAATATGTTTCAGGGCACAGAACTCAGAAGAACAGGCCGAGCAAGTGCAATTCTATTCAACAGAAGCTCCTCTCAACTATGTAAACATTCTAGGTACAATTTGTGAGTTCCAACAGCCATTAGCCCATATACATGAAACAGTGCAAAACAAAAAAATAAGTCTGAGTTGCTATTTCTAGGCTGGAAGAATTTTATTTTTCATGGTTGAAGAATTCACTAAAGGAAGACGAAAAAAAGAATAGCATATAACTATTAAGGGTAAAAGAGGGACTGAACACAGAAAACTGTCACTAACTGCTAAGATAGACATGACAACAATTTGTAACTACATGACAAGTTAAAATTTTGAGCAGATTTTCGTACAACCTTAAAACCACTATTATGTTCTGCAACAAGTATCATAAAGCATAAACATAACACTGGAAAATAAATTCAACAGTGGTCATGATTGAAATCAGGATTTAAAACCCTAGAGAACCTCGTACACATAATAGGAAAACTTTAGCCACCGAGAACAGTAGATTAATCACTAAATGAAGTAGCATCACTGAATCAATTGGCATCATTGACATAGACTCCAAAAGAAATATCATCAGTTAGTTCTTTAATCCACAGTTGGAACATGACCACTCCTATAACATTTAATACCATACTATTTTGTATATCTTTCTCCCAGCATCATTTATTGATTCCTAGTAACTGAACCTCTATACAATTGCAATGTAACATCACAAAAAAGCTTCAGGCTTTAATCACATAATTAATAAACCCAGCCATTTGCAAGAAACACTCCACATATTTTCAGAACAATCTAAAACACAACTTTTGGAGCAAAACAGCTATTATTTTCTCGACCCCACCCACAAGGATGTAGCACGACTCAGAATCTTGACCTTACCTAAAATAGATATCAAGGTTTCACTGTTTAAAAGAACACTCTATGAAGTTCAAGCCAACTAGGGCACGCAAAAGCCCTCAACTTAATAATGATGTTACCTCATGGCTCGAGTGCCTCACTCAACTTTCTACCCCAAAACAAACTCACATGGGTATCTGACGTCAGTCAAACTCAAAAATTACACTTCTTCACAGTTCACAGACAATAATTGATCAAAACCTCATGTGATTCCAATCATTTCAGCTCATAAACCAAAACATAAACATTTCCAGTGCGGTAAAAAATCTCCCTTTTCAGTCATCACAAAATTCCATCTACACCTAAACTAACACATACTACTCAAAAAAATTTCTGATCCAAGACAATTCATATTTTTAAAAAAAAAAAATAAAGGAACAATACCAAATTTCTCAAATTTCCAAAATTCCACTGAATCCAATTCTACTCAACTGCATAAAATGAAATGAATATAACATAACCCAAAAAAAAATTAAAAATTAACCTAAATTTTTACTTAAAAAAGTAGAAATTAAATTACCGAATCTCTTAAGACCAATGGAGCTTCGATTCTGATGTTGAATACAGCTGAAATAGAATTCGAATCACTAGGGTTCAAGATGAGGTTTTCCCAAAAAAAAAAAAAACTAGGGTTTTTACTGTTTCAATACAGATGTAGCGAGAGAGAAAATCAGTAGAAATTTGAATTAGAAATGAGAAGGCGATTGGGAGATTTATACTGGTTTAGGGATTTTGGTGTATACATACAAGCGCGTATACGTATATATTTAAAAATATGTGTATTTATTCTGAATTTTTGGAAGTTGTATGTATAGGTCGATATATAGATATAGAGAGAGAAAGAGAAAGAAGGCTCTCGGGTGAAGGGAAGGCTTTGACTCTTCCTTTTCTTAGCTTGCTTTTGCAGATGATGACGATGATGAGTGTTTAGGAAAAATAATTAGTACTAAACAGAAAATAACTTGGTGAAACGGATATTTTTTTTTAAAATAAAAAATTTAATTTTCGAGGTGCATTCAAGAGAAAAAAATATAATTTTTTTTTTAAAAAAAAATCTTAATTTTTGGAAAAAAATAAAAAAATTAATTTTAGAAATGTATTCATGAGAGAAAAAAATTAAGAAATAATTTGATTAAACTCGTTTAATCTGTGACGGATAACTTTGTTTAAGAGACATTTACTTATTTATTTTATTTTTTAAGGATTTTGATTTTTTTTATTTATTTAGTCCCAATTCTTTTCTCTTTTTTTTACAAATTGTTTTTATTATTATCACTTTACATGAGATTTATGTTAAATATTTTAATAGATGTGGTTTTCTTTTTTATATATTTATTGCTATCACTTGTAAAACCTATAGATACAAATTTTGGTAAGTAATTTATTATTAACATACATAACTTGGTCAGTAAACTCTCATTTATCAGATTTGAATGCATTAATTATACCAATATATATGCATGCATGATGAGGAGGTTTTTCAGGTTTTTATTTCACTTAATTTGTGGATTCTTGTGCCTCTATGCAATAAGTATTATTCAATTAAAAAAACATGTTTAAAAGTGCTTAATTACCAATTTCTCATTAATGTAAGAATAGAGATTTAATATCAAAAATACTTTAATACAAGTTGGAAATTGATGGTTTGGAAATAATTTTTTAATGTAATAAACATTTAATGTTTTTGACTATTAATATAGTATACTGCTTTAGAACATAAATAATTTTAAGAAAAACAGAATTAACTATTAATCAACATCAAAAGTATTTAAGAAATGGCTTTGTTCATTATAAAAAATGATTTATCTTCCATAAAGGTTCTACATGAAAATTATATTATTATTCTCCAAACATCTCTATTGGAATTGCATAACAATATTCAAATACTAAATTAAAATATATTTTTTTATGTTCATTATTTCATTGCAATAATGATTAGCACAACACTATGTAGGGGAGCTCTTCTTATATAGTTTTCTCCATTCGCAAGTTTCGAACTCGAGATCTTTACTTAAGGAATCGAGTCCCTTCTACTGAATCCAACCTCCGATTAGGCTTGATTACTGTTCCAGAATTGCCGATTCCGATTTCATGAAGAGTCGGAACCGAAATCAGAATCTTGAGAGTCAATTTCGGTTTCAGTTGGTTTCCTGATTCTGGTCACGATTCCGATTTTAAATTTTTTTAAAGTAAATATACATTTTGGATAATATTAAAAAATTTAATATATGTTAAGATGAGAAATAAAAAATTATATTTTATTTATATTTCAATTATAGATTTTATTTTTGGAAAAAAGTACACTATTTATAATCATTTATTGAACCATTAATAATTAAAGTAAAGATACACTTTAAATAATCCATATTAAAAGATAATCTAAAAAAAATGGAATGCCTCAATTACATTGACACTAATTATATAGGATATCAATAAATGATAAATATATATATTAATAAAAGTTAAGATGAGAAACAAAAAATTCCTTTTATTTATATTTTAATTACAGACTTTGTTTTTGGAAAAAAAACTACACTATTACATCCATTATCGAACTATTAAAAATTAAAAGTAAAGATATATTTTAGATAATCCATACTAAAAGATAATCTAAAAAAAATTAAATGCATCTTATACATTAACCTATATATATACATATATATACATATATTTTTTTTTCTTTTTTTTTTACCCGGTTCCGGTTTCGGAACAGCTGGTTCCTAGTTTTGATTCCAAAAATTATAGAACCAGAACTGAAACCTTGTCCCCGATTCTGAATCCAATTTCGAAAATCATCAATAATGGTTCTGGTTTTAGTTCTGATTATGGAACCACTCGATTTTTGATAATTTGGTTCCGATTCCGAAACTGTAACCGTGGCACCCTACCTCCGATGGTGAATAATATGTGATGAATGTAATAAAAGTGAATCAGTTTTTGCTGCAAATGCAATTAAGCTAAAGGTTTGTCTTAGATATTTGAATTGGTAAGGGAAACATGATTGTGAATAGTAAAATTAACCAAGATAAAAGGCTAAAGAAACATTCTATTATTTGCATTGCATAAAATGAAAATTGTAAAGATATATTTTTTTTTTCAATCCATCTATACGAAATGACAAAATCATTGATGTATTATTAGGTTTGTCAAAAAATAAATAAATTCCAACCAAATATCTAAAATTACGGATTGATAATTGAATATGATTTTGTCATATAGATTAATTTTGAATCTTTTGACAAATGATTTTGAATTTGTTACTTAGTAAATCATTTGCCTTTTTTATTAGGGAAAACAACCTTAATTAATATTCCCTCACATTTTACATTTGTACTTTTTTAATCTGTTCACATTCAAAATGATGCATTTTATTCCCTCATAAATTCAAAACACACCATTTTGGTTCCTCCACATAATTACGGACATATTTTAACTTGAAATATTCACATATGTATCGAATGTTATATTTTTATAAGCAAAATTGACAACACACAAATTTTAAATACTAAACGAAAATACTTAAAACCTCCTCCACCGCCTTTACCTACCATCACAACTCCTATTTCCCTCTTTCTCTGCTTATCCTCCGACATCCCTACTCTAAAGAGAGTCACCTCAGCACTCTTCTTTCCGAGATAATTTTGTATTTAAGGTTAAATATTATTAATTTTGCTTTTAAATATATTATATTCGATACGTATGTGAGTATTTAAGATAAAAAATGCCTATAATTATGTCGAGAAACCAAAAAAATGAGTTATAAATTTATAAGCGACTAAAATACATTATTTTAAATGTAAATAACTAAAAAAAGATAAGTATAAAATATAAGAGTCTATTAAAGTCATTTTCCCGCTCATATCGTTTGTATGTAAAGTTGTCAATACCATGTATATCTTCTCATCCCCTATTTCCAAGACAAATATTAATTTAGAAAAATTCTACAAACTTTTAAAGTTAAAAGACGCTATAATTCCTGATTAATTTGTTTCTATATTTAGGTGCTGCCTTTTCTTCTCGTCATCTCCTTCCAAGTGACTGAGTCAGTAGCAAGGTCGCATTCATTCATTCATTCTCGTCTTCTGTAGTAAACAACATGTACTAGTAGTTTATTGCCCTGAGTAAAGCTAAAGTCTGAGTATTAGAACAGCTTGTTTAGCTCGTAATTGAACTAATAAAATTGGGAAAATATTTAAATAGACCCGATTTTTTACCTTATCTGTAAAAATCCAATCAAAATGTTCTTCTACATATAAATTTTCTGCATATGTTTGAGGATGACACCATAAAAGCAGATTTTTTTGTTATTTGTCGACTATATGATATTACCATGATTATTTCGTTTTACATTTATGTGGCCGATAATATTTATATATTCTTTTTAACCTCTTGAATACTCCTATCCTTCATAACAAGTAAAATGACTAAAAACTCTTCATCCACATTACTCCATTTTTATATACCTAAAGTATCCTTATTTTAATGTTACCTACTAGAATAATTTTGAAAATATTTTATAAGTTTGAAAATTTATAAAAATTTCAAATTTTTATAGAAATTTCTTTTTGTTACTTTAAAAAAATTTACTTTATATGAATACTATGTACATGTTTTATATTAGAATATAAACTATATTGGCTATTTACACAATATATTTATGCATACAAAATAACTGATATATATAGTTTATTATGTATTAAATATTTTAATCATATTCAAGTACCAATTAGATCAGAGAAGAACAACCAAATCCATATACGATTTGTGTCTTATAATAGCTAAACGGATCCAAATAATTGAATGTACACATGAATCCAAATCGGATTTATTGGTGGAACAAGTGTGATTCGAATTTAGGCGAACAGAGTCTAGATTTGAATTCACCAGTTCCAAACCCATTTATCCATCTAGATCTCAATGTAAATTCGATTATCGGAATCTGATCCGGATCAGTTTAATTATGATAATACACGAATCGGATATGAATCTGATTGTTTCGATCGATTAGGACTCGGATGATTAAAATAGTAATATATAATAAATTATATATATTAGTTATTTTACATGCACAAATATGTTATGCAAATTGTCAATATTGTTTATACTATAATGTAAAATATATGCACGAATATTAATATGAATTAAATCTATTTTTTTAACAATCACCCAATAAAAAATTCTATAAAAATTGCAGTTTTTATATATAAATTTTCAAACTTATTTTAGTAGGTAAGTATTAAAACAAGGACACTTTATATATATAAAGTAATGTTGATGAAGTGTTTTTAGTCATTTTACTTGTTAAAAAGTGATAGAGGTGGGTAAGAGATTAAAAAGGGTGTGCAAATGTCATTTGCCTTGTGGTGTCATTTCTTCGGGTATCTAATTAATAGGGGAAACAACTCTAATAATCTTCCACATTTTACATTTGTATTATTTTAATCCCATATATTCAAAATAATGCATTTTAATCCCTTATAAATTCAAAACTCACCGTTTTGGTCATTCGACACAATTATAGACAGATTTTGGTATGAAATACTCACAAACGTATTATATGTTACATTTTTCATAGGCAAAATTGGTAATACACAAATTGTAAATATTAAACGACACTATTTAAAATCTCCACCACCGCCACCCAAAATTCTCACCTACTATCACTACTCTTATTCTCCTCCTTAGTCGCTTCTCCTCTGCTGTCACCTACTCCAATAAACCCAACCATGTACTTTTTGGGATAATTTAGTGATATTTAAGGTTATATATTACCAATCTGGCCCTTAAAAAATGTTACATGTGATATGTATGTAACTATTTCATACAAACATATGTCCATAATTGTATCAAGAAACCAAAAAATACATTTTGAATTTGTAATGGACTAAAATTTATCATTTTAAATGTGAGGGATTAAATATTTAACAAACATAAAATGTAAGGGACTACTAAAATTATTTTTCCGACTAATATAATTTTCTCTGCAAATTTAAACAAGTGATAGCTAAACTTAACCAAAAGCTAATGATCAATGCTTGTATAATCATTAACTCATTAACTATATATATATATAAGTTATTCTTATTAGTTTCCCAACTTGTAAGCCCTAACCCTTAAGCATGGGGAAAAAATTAACGTCAGATCCAAGGAAAAATGGTAATGGACATGTGTGATTAATCATATAAGAAAAAATGTATTTAACCAATTAAATTCAATAATTATACAGAATGCAATTTAATTTGTAATTGTTGAAATATAATTATATGAGAATTTCTCTAGTCTCCTCAACGTACTATACCATTTATAGTCTATTAAAGTACCATATCAGCCATCTATAACCTTATTAAAGTACAACATCACCAGGATTTATAGGCTTTTTAAATTGTGAATGTTATAGATTAACATACAATGTTGGTCAAACAAAGGTGTAAACGAGGTTAAATAAATTAAACATTCCCCCGTTCAAACTAATTTGATTATTTTAACAAATTTATAAATATGTTGAAAATTGATTTGTTTGTATTTTTTACTAAGTTAAGCTATTGTTGTGAAATTCGGCAGAAGTAATTTGCTGATTCCATCTATCAAAGTTTTGTTCATTTCCAAAATAAACCTTATCTTTCCCACGTGGAAAGGAAATATCAATCGTCTATCATAAACCTTGTCTTTAGCTCGTCACCTTACTCAATCCTATAGCGGAAACTAGCCCCTTTTTGTTGAAGAAACTCTCCACTTCAATTGGTATTTTTTCACGAAAAGCAAACATGACTGATAGATAACTTTCTGACAAGTGGTAGAGAATTAATGAAAGAAAGGATACTTAGATGTCCTAAAAGATAGAATGCAAGAAATCCTTCATTAGTCGTTGTGAATGACTGTTTTTTTTCAATCTTTTCGACTTTGATTCTGTCCATCTCTAGTTATGGGGATTCGAATGAAGAGATAGTTCACTAATAAACCAACGGATAAGTAATTCGGCTCATTTAATGAACATTGTTTGTATGGTTTAATTAACTCTTTTATTACATGTTCTGGATCGAATTCCTTATCTATAAAAAACAAAAAAAAAATGCCCCATAAAAGACTCCAGTCCATCAAAGTTACCAAAAAAAAATGATGAATAGTAACACAATGATAACAAGAATTTATTAGTACCAAAAGACGAAGTTTCAAAAGACTATTTTACTTCCCAACACAAACGCGAAAAGATTTTAAGTCGAACTCAAACAAGTTTTAATCAATTTAATTGAATTTGAACTTTAATGATTTAGAATTTTTATGTATAAAAATTTAAATTTTCAAAACTTATGAAATTGACTTTAAGTCAAATTCAAAAAATTAACTAAACCTAGCTTTTGTTTTTAATATTAACTTGCTTGCTTGTGAACTATAACCTAGCTGGATTTGATTGAGTATATTGATCGGAAATTGTTATGTTTCACTAAAACGTTCAATTTTTTACTAAAAGAATATTACAATGTTTATCTAAAAAATAAAGCTTCAAAAAAATAATTTAATTTACCTAAAAAAAAATTAGCAATTTGATTTAAAAGAAACAAATTAGAGTACAAAGGAAATATTAGATCTCGCGTCTGACTTATAAATTTTGTGGTTAATACTTAATCTTATATTATAAAATATTAGAAAATATTTAGGTAAATTTGGTTCTCGATCCCATTTGTAGACTTGAATTAAATCTTTAAAAAATTTGTTTGCATCAACTGATATCATTTATTCGATAAAATTTAATCTACATCATGTAATTTATAATTGAAACCATAGATCGAATCTATCTAAATATTTCCCTAAAATATTTTACTTACTGATAGGGATCTTTGCTTACCGTTTAATTCACTTTACAAGGTATAGCATTGGGTTAGAAACAATGCATATTACACAAGTTTTATTGGCACACTGTGTAAAATTGTATCAAATTTTCTAAAAAGACCAAAAATTAAAATACATATTAAATTAGGGATGTGTGTGTCTATAAGGGTAAATTGAAAGAGGTTATTTGGGAGGGAAGTTATATATATATATATGAAAATTTTACTATCTCTTTTAGAAAATCATTCCTTTATATTTTAAATAGTTGTATTGTACAATATCATATATTTTAAAAATTTATAATGTACAAGTTTTTAAAATCAAGAAAATGGTTCTCTAAAGAGAGTTATAGAATTTTCATATATATATATATATATATATATATATATATATATATATATATATATATATATATATGTGTGTACAAATTCTATTAGTTATAGATGTCTACACATGTATTATTAATTTTGATAAGTTATAGTGGAAGTCTATCTATACCTAAATATCTTATAACTGTAAATACAAGTTATGTTATTTACATTATGTAAATTATGAGTCATTGTACTCTTATAAATATATGGACTACATGAGGAATAAAAGTACAGACAAAAAAATATTTCATTTTTCTTTTCTCTCTTTTTCTCTCAATTCCATACATTTTTTTATATTTTGTTTAATTTTTATAACACATTATCAATACGATCAATCTAGCAAAACTTGAAGATATTTAAGTATTTTCTTATCCCAATACTTATTTATTGTTTATTTCGATTATTATTTTGAATCATGTCAAATCTTACCAAACTAGAATTTACGTCCCTTGATATAACGGGCAAGAATTATCTTTCATGGATTTTAGATGCTGAAATTTATTTAGATTCTACGGGTTTTGAGACACCATTAAAAAAGAAAATACTGCATCTAATCAAGACAATGCAAAATCAATGAATTTCATCTGTCATCGACATCCATGAAGGATTAAAAAGTGAGTATCTCAATGTAAAAGATCCTACAGATCTATGCAAAAATATAAGAGATCGATTTGGCCACCAGAAAACAGTAATTCTTCCCAAAACTCGTTATGAGTGGATGCATTTACGATTACAAGATTTTAAGTATGTAAGTGATTATAACTCAATAATGTTTAGAATCAGTTTCTAATTAAAATTATGTGAAAAAAATATTACTGATGAACATATGATGGAAAAAAATATTTTTTACTTTTCACGCTTCGAATGTGCTCCTGTAGTAGTAATATCGTGAAAAGGTTTTACGAAATATTCTCAACTAATTTCATGTCTTCTTGTAGCTGAGTTAAATAACGAATTATTGATGAAAAATCATGAATCTCGTCCTACTGGAATTGCTCCATTTTCTGAGGTGAATGCAAATATGTCTGAAAATACTTGATTTCCTGAAGTGAATGCAGTTATGCATAATAATTCTAAAAATAATTATGGTTATGGGCATATATGGCTGTGCTTGTGGATATGGACGCGACCGTAATAATTATCCATACCATGAGAAGTGGATTAATCCTAAAAACAATGAGAAAGGGAAAGAAAATGGTGGTCAAAATAACCTTACCAAAAATACTAAAAATTTGTGTTATCGATGTGGCATGAAAGGATGTTGGTCATGTATTTGTCATACTTCTGAGCATCTTGTTAAACTTTATCAAGCATCTATCAAAAGAAAAGAGAAAAATGTGGAAACAAATATGACTTATCAAGGTGATCTTGTTTTGATAAATTTTACTGATAAAGTTGATGATTCAAACTATAATACTGATGATTTCAATGACCTCACTGATGTAATGCATCTAGATGCATCAGACTTCTTCAAGAGTTATAAGTAAATTGTTGGCAAAGAATAAAATTGTGAAATTTTTTTAGTTTATTATGTTTTTTCTGTTCATTCAGTTGTTTTTTAAGTTTAGTTTAAATTGCAACATTTATTTTAATGTAATTTTTTTTTTTTTACAATATTTATTTTGATTAAGTTATTTTTTAAATGAAAAATATGAATATTTCTCATTCAATGATTGGATTTAAGAAGAATGAAAATTTATGTCTTACTGATAGTGCAACAACACATAAGATAGTTAAAAATAAAAAATATTTTTCTCATTTAATAAAGGGTAATACAATGTTAATACAATATAGGGTAGTATTGACTTAATTGATGGTTTCAGAAGAGCCACTATATTATTACCCAGAGAAACAAAATACATTATAAATAATGCATTATTTTCTGCTAAATGTCAAAAAAAATCTATTAAATTTTAAAGATATCCGCCGCAATGGATATCAATATTGAAACTATAAATGAGAAAAATATTGAATATCTATATATTACAAAAATAATTTTGAAAAGAAATATGTTTTGAAAAAGTTGTCTACTTTTTCTTCTAGTTTGTACTATACATATATTAGTACAATTGAATCACATGTTACAGTAAATCAGAAGTTTACTGATCTAAATTTATCCAACTATTTTTATTCTTTGGCATGACAAGTTAGGCCATCTTGGGAACAATATGATGCGTAAAATAATTACAAATTCACATGGACATTTATTGAAAAACCTGAAAATTCCTCAATTTAGTAAAATTTCTTGTACTATTTGTTCTCAAGAAAAATTCACCATCACCAATTAAAATCGGGATTGAATCTCCAGTATTTGTGGAACGTATTATTCAGGGTAATATTTGTGGGCCCATTCACCCATCATGTGGACCATTTAGATATATCATGGTTTTGATAGATACATCTATTAAATGGTCTCATGTGTGTTTATTATCTTCTCGCAACCTGACATTTGCGAGATTACTTACTCAAATAATTCTATTAAGAGCACAATTTCTAAATTATGCAATTAAGAAAATCCGTCTTGATAATGCTGGCGAATTTAGATCTTAGACATTTAATAATTTTTGTATGTCAATTTGTATAACTATTAAATATCCTGTAGCACATGTTCATACTCAAAATCGGTATAGTAGAATAATTCATAAAGTGCATCCAATTAATAGCTAAACCATTATTTATGAAAATAAAATTGCCTACTTCTGCGTGAGGACTTGCTATTTTGCATGCAACAGCATTTGTGCGTATGAGGCCAACAAATTATTTGAAATTCTCTCCATTATAATTAGATTTTGGTCAGGAGCCTAATATATCCCATCTAAAGATTTTTGATTGTGCAGTATATGTTCCAATTGCTCCACCACAACGCACAAATATGGGTTCTCAAAGAAGGTTGAGAATATATGTTAGATACGAATCCTCCTCTATAATTAAATGTCTTGAACCATTAATAAGGGATTTATTTACGGCACATTTTGTTAATTATCATTTTGATAAAAATATTTTTTCAACATTAGGGGGAGAAGATAAACAGTTGGATAGAAAAATTAAATAGAATGAATTATCATTATCACACTTTGATTATTGTATAAAACAATGTGAATTAGAAGTTTGAAAGATAATTCATTATTGCAAAATATTGCGAATCAACTGCCAGATTCATTTATTAACCTAAAATGAGTAACTAAATCTCATATATCAGTTGAAAATACTTCAATTAGAATTGAAGTTCCAGTAGAACAATTTATCAGTGAAAATAATAGTAAACTACGTCTAAAACATGGTAGACCATTCGGTACCAAAGATAAGAATTCTCGAAAAAATAAAGAAACAACTATTTAAGATGGTTATATAATGGAGGCGGGTCCTTCTGAAGAAACCCTAAACATAACTGATCATAGAATCTCATAAGTGAATCAGGTACCTGAATCAAATAAAAATGAAGAGAGCTAGATAAGTTATGTCTCTATTAGAAAAAAATGGAATCGAAAAGATATTATTGTCTACAACAACTTTGTTTATAACATAGTTGTTGATGTTTTGAATAAAAATGAGGATTTTGAACCTAAATCTGTCAAATAATACCGACACAGACATGATTGGCCAAAATAGAAAGATACAATTCAAATAGAATTAAAATTTGCATTCAATTTTAAAACGTGAGATTTTTTAACCTGTAATCCAAACACCTAAAGGTGTAAAGCCGGTTGGGTACAAATAGGTATTTGTGCGAAAACGAAATGAGAAAAATAAAATTACGCGATACAAAGCATGTCTTGTCACACAAGAATTTTCACAAAGACTCGACATTGATTATGAAGAAACATATTCTCTTATGGTGGATGAAATCACCTTTAGATATCTTTTTAGTTTGGCAATTCATTAAAAACTTGAAATCCTTCTAATAGATGTTGTGATAACCTATATATAACTCGCTTGATACAGAAATTTATATAAAAGTTCCTGAAAGATTTAACATGCTTGACGCATATAAAATTTTTCGAAAAAATTGTTCAATAAAACTACGTAAAAATTTTTACGGATTGAAGCATTTGGGCATATATGATATAATCGATTCAGTGAGTATCTCTTGAAAGAGAGTTATAAAAATGATCCGATTTGCCATTGTGTTTTTATAAAAAGAACACTTGGATCAAAATTTGTGATAATTATTGTATATGTTGATGATATAAATATTATTAGAACTCCTGAAAATTTTCAAAATGCAATGAATTGTTTAAAGAAAGAATTTGAGATGAAAGATTTAGGTAAAACTAAATTTTGTATAGGTTCACAATTTAATCACTTAACACATGAAATTTTCATTCATCAATCAATTTATACAGAAAAAGTATTAAAGCGATTTTATATGGATAAAATACATCCATTGAATACCCCAATGGTTGTAAGATCGTTTGATGTGAGAAAGGATCATTTCCGTCCTCGGAGGAATGATGAAGAACTTCTTGATCCCGAAATACCATATTTTAGTGCTATAGAAGTTTTAATATATCTTGCTAATAATATACAGTCTGATTCAACACGAAAATACTGGAATGCTGTTAAGCATATATTTAGATACTTCCGAGACACTATTGATTATGGGTTTACTTTATTCAAGTGAATCTAAATTACAATTAATTGGCTATGCAGATACCGGATATTTAAAGTGCTACCAATATCAATATTCTAGAAGATTATTTATAATATCGGAATGCGTCATCTCAAGAATATTAAATGACGTTTTCATGATGGGGAGTAATAGTACACACTGTACTTTTTTTTTTCTTGACCGTGATTTTGTCCTAATGGATTTTTCAGGCAAGATTTTTAATGAGACAGCATGCAAAAATGTACTACAAATTTTGTATACTCTTTTTCCTTCACTAGGTTTTTGTCCCACCGAATTTTTTCAAATAATATTTTACCGAGGCACATGATTTTGTCATTAGACATCCAAGGGAAAGTGTTACAAATTCTATTAGTTGTGGATGTCTACACATGTATTTTAATTTTAATAAATTATAGTGAAAGTCTATCTATATATAAGTATCTGATAACTGTAGATACAAATTACATTATTTATATTACGTAACTTATGAGTCATTGTACTCTTATAAATATGTGCACTACATGAGAAATAAAAGTACAGACAGAAAAATCATTTTTCCATTTTTCTTCTTTCTTTTTTCTCTCAATTTCATACATTTTTTTTTTATATTTTGTTTAACTCTTATAACAATATATATATATATATATATATATATATATATATATATATATATATATTACTATTATATATATGTGACTTGTTTCTCCAAAATTTTGTTTCTCCCGTCTTGGTGTTTCTTTCCTTTCTTGTGATGGTTAAAATACCTGTCCTTAATCAAATATAATTACAATTCCCAATAGAAAACATATATAAGTGTTTCTCTCTTTTTTTGTAATGTCTAAAATACCCGCTCTTAATGAAATATAATTTCCAATACTTAATAGGAAAACATATTGTAAGTGTTTCTCTACTTTTTTTTGTAATGCCTAAAATACCCACCTTTAATGAAATATAATTTTCAATTCTGAATAAGAAAACATAATTAAATTATTCATTATTTATCATACCTATTTTTTAGGATACAACCACCTATTTTGGTATAAATACATAATAAGATGAAAGATTTTTATAATTGTATAAAAATATTTATTATAATTAAAATTTCAAAAAATAAAAAAATGAATCATATAATTTTTAATTCCTAATAAGAAAACATAATTAATTAAATTACTCATAATCTATTCTACTAATTGTTTAGGATATAACCATCTATTTTGACATAAATAAATAATAAGATGGAAGATTTTTATTTGTATAAAAATATTTATTATAATTAAAATTTTAAAAAAAATATAATTAAAATGTAAGACTAAATTAATCATAATCTATTCTAACTATTGCCTAGGATACAATCATCTATTTCAACATAAATACGAAGACTTTTATTTGTATAAAAATATTTATTATAATTAAAATTTCAAAAAAAATAAAAAATGAATAATTAAAATGTAAAGACTAAATTAATCAAATAAAAATTGTAAACAGATTAAACTAATATATTCTTCATATTACGGATATGTGTAATATAGTATATTAATTTCATTATAAAAAATTAAAATAATAATTTGTTCTTTTGTCTTACTTTAAAATGAATCCAATGTTCATGAAAATATCCTTAATCTTATTCTAAAATGTATGAAATGTTAATAAAATAAATTGTTTCCTCATTAACTTATTACGAAATTTTGGCATAAATACATAATAAGAATTTATATAATTCTAAGAGTAGAAAAATCATTTATATAAGCAAAGAATAAAATAAAAATATTATATTTTGTATTCAAATTGTTCCTATTTTTTAGTCATAATAAAAACAATATTTTATAACTATTATAAATATTCCAAATTCACTACAATTATTTTCTTTTCTCTAATTGTTCATTTAAGTATGCCCAGTTTGGAAAATTTAATTAGATCCTTCCTCCGTGTGCTTTATATATAAGATTAGTTACACTTCACCCCTTTTTTATAGGTTAATACCTAACATTATCCATTGACCAATAAAGTCTTTTTATTATATAAACTAAATATGTTGACTATTTTACCCCTATTATATTCTAATATTTTTTTTGCTTAATTTTAAGTTTGATAAATAAAATTTTCATAAAGAGAATATTTAATTCATGTAGAATTTGATGAAAAGATACATTGAAATTGAATTTGACATTTTTGCTAGCCTTTTTGCCTGGGCTTAATTGAAGAAGATGACAACTCTAGCCGATATTATTTTTTAAGCACAACTTTCCTTAACTGATGGTCAACTATAATAGTTTCACGACTCTTGATTATAGTGGTTACTTTAACTTAAAATTTTAGTTAATAGGAGAGTTATATCCAAGAGTATAGAATTTTTGAGTATGTTCTAACTTAAAAATCACAAAATTAATAATTATACAAATAAATAATTAAAATTTATATAAAATGAAAAATTATGGATTATATATAACATTATTTCCTTATTTTTTTAAGTCTATATTACGTTTAATTTTATATTTGTTTTTTCTATCATACATGAAGAAAAGAAAATTAACCAAGCAATGCATGTAAAGTTCAGGAACCAAAAAATAAAAAAAAAGTTACAATATTTACATGATTGAGATTAAAGTATTCGTTAATTTTATATCGCTTTAATAGTATTTCTATTACTAAATCTTTATCTTTGATAACATCATTTTATAGAATATTAGTTTAGATGAACAATTGATGAGGTAGAAAATAAGTTCAATCCATGATACAATACATATACCCAAAATATTCTGAAATAATGATTGTAAAAATAATCTAAATAGTTACAGGTATACAATAAATTTAAATGTCAAATTTGAAAATTACAATGCCGGTTGTTACAGTATATGCTACAACAAAGAAATATTGGTTTGGACTAACTATTGATAAGGTTAAAAAATGTTAAACCAATTGTATAATACATGTTCACAATAGTCTAAAATAATTATTATAAGATCTGTAAGAATACTACATATAAATTGTAAGAATGACAATAGAGAAAAAAAAATAAGCGAGTAAGTACTGTAAAAGACAACATATATTATTCAAATATAGTCATACTATTAAATACTCTAAAATAATTACAAATCTATAATAGATTGATTTTACATGTTGATTTTAGAAATTACAATGTAATTCTTCACTATTTAACAAAATAATAAAGACGTAGATTAAATATCTTGACATATAATAAAGAAATTAATTGAAAAAGTACAAAAAATTATCAAAAAAATAAAAATATATACTTCTATTAGCCTTCATTTTGTTTATATATTTAATAAATGCAAATTTAATTTCATACTAAAATATTATATCAAAATATAATTTTGGAGCAAACCATATTCGGTATCATTTTGGATGAATGAAAAGTTCAGAATATCAATATTATCACAAGGTTAAAAAACGTGAAAAACACCAATATAATCTCTATGTAGATACATAATTAATTTACACAATATGTTAAAAAAATAATTAGAATATAAATTATAAAAATTACATGTTATTTTTTATGTCTTTATAATTAAATATTTTTCATTCGAGTCACGTGCATTTAGAGCAATATAGAGGATTTTTCATTTTTTTCTGTATATTACAAAGTAAGATAAAAATGAATAAATTTTTATTTTCACTTTTTAATTACGATCTTAATATACTATGTGATACCTATTCATATTATACAAAACATATTAGTTTGATTTGTGGGTTTTCTTATACAGGAAACATAATTTTTGTTTGATATATTTGTTCTTTATATTGAGATTTATTTTTTCTTATTTTTTGAAATTTTATTTAATCATTTTTGTAATTATTATTATATATTATTTAATCTCCTGTAAATATTTTCATTAATAAAATAATTTTGACACGCTTCATTTATTAAATGATGTTTGATATTTGATTGTGATTTTGTCCTTTACAAGTGATAAAGAATATATAAATATATCTCAAAAAAGTTCAATACTATAGAAAAAGTTTTTGTTTATAATTGATTAAGTTATTGGTGGTGTCGCTATTAGAAATTATAACCTATGAACCTAAAAGAATAATAAAAACTATTTTAGATCAGAGTTAACTACATTTTATGCTATTAAAAATGAGTAAAGAGCTTAGAGCGTTTAATTAAGTATTGAAGTGAATATTATCATAAATTTAAGAGATAACATAAGAATATAATCTCTATATGTATATATATTTTACATAATATGTTAGCAAAAAATTAATTGTAATATACAAAATATATAAAATATTACTTAAAGTAATAACGTGTAATTTTAGTTATATTTAAATACAATTTCATTAGCATTTCGTGTATTGTAAAGTAAGATAAAGGATTATTTTATCTAACATTCGTTGCATTTTATAGCAAGACAAAAGAATAATTTATTATTTCAATTTTTAATAATGATTTAATATGTTATATAATACTTATTTATAATATGGAGAATATATAGTTGATTTGTTTAGTTATCCTATACATAAGACATAATTTTTGTTTGATTTATATATTCTTTATATTTTAATTAGATTCAATTTCTTTCTTATTTTTTGAAATTTTTATTAATTATTTTTTGTCATTATTATCCATATATCATCCGATTACCTATTAATACTTGCTACTATATATAAATTTTAAAATACTTCATCCATATAATGTTGATACTTGATAATGATATTATCTTTTTTTGTAATGACAAAGATATGCACATATATTTAAAAAGTTCAATATTATGGAAAATATTTTAATCTTTAATTATTTAATTAATTGATAGTGACACTATATGAAAATTAAAATCTAGGCACCTGTATCTTATAGAAATTTTTTAAAAAAAAATACAATTATCATACGTTGTTCTCATAAAAGAGAAAATTTGTTTAATTTTTAAAAAAAAAAAAATTTATATATATTTTGGTAACAAATAACGAACAATACTGAAAAAAAAGATAGGTGAAAATAATTACAATGAAAAAAGAGCAAAGATAATAAAAATATATTTAAAATATATAAATCTTGTATAAAATTTCAATAGTTAAAATTTTTATACTTGATTATTATTCACTAATTACTTATTTTTTTTAAAAAATAAAAATTTTCAATATATTATAAGTGTTACACGTACAAAGTACTTACTTTTTTAGTATATATTTATGGGAAATTTTATATATATATATATATATATATATATATATATATATATTCCAAAATTTGTATATTAATGAATTTGGAGGAAAGGGTCTCGAAAAATCCAATAGGAGTAAAGATTGTACATCTTATACACATCTAAAGGTTTTTTTTTTTTTTTGGAGGAAAACTGAAAATTATGGTACGTGGTAATATCACCGTTTTTTTTTTTTTCCCTTTTATTATTTTATGTTAATTTATATATATGGTACATAAAACTTTTGAATTCAAGAAACCAAATAAAAATCATTACTTTTTTTTTTACTTTTATGCGTGGTTAGAAAATGCTGTTAAATGTGGATAATATGTGAATATAATGTGGGGTTGTTCTTGATTGCTTGTTACAATTAGCTGCTTTGAGGAGTTGTACTTTGCTTTCGATTTATGCTTTCAGGCTTTAGATTATTAAGTTGAAAAGAAAAATCTGTTTTTAAGAAGTGTGCTTGTAGTGATAATAGCTTATTGCTATTATTGTTATTCTTGGTTTAAACATTTGTTGTGTTGTTTTGATAGATATGTGCTGGATTTCATGTTCTATCTGTCTGTTGTCGAAAAAGTTTGCAGATATGAATATTGTGCGGTTTGGTGGTTGATTGTGGTTATTAAAAGTTATGAATCGGTTTTATTGTGCATTCAGTTTTTGGATTTTCTTCAGTGTTATGTGTTCAATTTGGTGGTGCTTTCTGCGTTAAGAGTTTCCAATTCCTTGTCCCAGGGTGGTTTGAGGCCACAAATAGTGTCTGTTTCCATAAAAAGTTTGCATACGAGAATTTCGTGTAATTTGGTGGTTGATTCTGGTTGGAAGTCATAAGCCAGTATTTGCTGCTAGCAGCCGGCTTTGTAACATTGGAATCTTTTACAAGTTAGTACTATATTCGAGCGATTCTTTTGAAATATGAGAGTTTTAGGATTAATGACCATCCAAATAGCTGATACTAAAAATCACCAAATTTGATAATTCGATTGATGTAATAACTTAATTTGGTATAGTGAAAGATAAACTATATAGATTAGTTGGTATCTGTTTTTGTTATTTGCTTCTTTATTGAATCCACAAGTTTTTTTCTGTAGTCTAAATTTTCTAGTATTCCTGAGAAGCCTTCGTCTTTTCGTATGTTTGAAGCCTTTGTCTTTTCATTTATTTCTTCTTTTTGAGCTCTTCAGAGTAATATCTTTACATTAGACATCAAATCTTTTTCCCTCTATTGGTATCCCAGCTGTTTCTGCTGTCATAAACTTGTTTATATGTTTAAGGTTTTGTACTCTTGCTGTGTTTGTTTACTTTTTACCTTGTCTATTTTTAGGCTGGTGAAAGGAATCGTATGAAGTCGGATGAAGCTTCAAAAAAATCTTCAGCTAATCATCAGCTTCATGAAGTTTAATAGGGCATCCAAATTGGTAACTGTTTCTCAAATTTTCAAACACTACAATACGTGAATTCAAATTCTTTGGTGCACTCCCTCCATTTGTAATTTAGTTCTAAGACGAGGCAATTTGGTGGTTATTGCTTGCATGGCATGTTAAATCAATTATGCAATCCGAGAAAAGCATTGAAATGATTGTGTCCTGAGATTTCTATTAAGCAATGACATTCACAAATGTAACTTCATTCAAGTTCTTGCTCTGTATGCAACGCATAAAGGTGAAAGATTGTGGATGACTTGCTTATTAGTTATTAGCTACTGTTTATTATGTACAAGAATTTTAAGTCTGTGTTGTGATTAATCTTGTGCTTACATGCAGGCTGAACAATGGGTTAATAATATGAGTAAATTGGATGCAGATGACAAATCTGTTGAAGTCAAATTAAAGGGTCGGCTTCCTAGGTGAGTACATCAAACGGCATCATGGGGATATAACTTGAGCAGAGAATTACCTATCTTAAGTATTTTGCAGGCTTGGAGTTGGTGCAGCAGTTCCCCGTGAATCCAAAGTTGTTATAGTCTATCAAATGACCCAGTCGAAAGAAGATTACGTGCTAAACTGGAAGCTGATAAGAGGAAAGTTGTCAAGAATGCTAAGGAACCTGCAGGGCCCGCATTGGATAGTAGTTCTCATCAAGATAGTGATGAAGAGGAACTAGAGAGCAAAGCCAAAGCATTTGTAAAAAAGAGGCCTGTAGGTTGGAACCCAACTCTACTACAAACAAAGAAAAAAACACAAGTAACTCGGTTCCTATGAAAAGTGAATATTGTAGGAGTGTCTAAATCTGCACTATAATTTTACCACAGATCTATTGCTAAGGAGGATTCTAAGTTTTTATGCACCAATTGGAGATTTTAGTGCACAAGATCCTTTTCATAGGTTATACAGAACTTCAAAGCAGTACTCCTATTGAACTACCTTTAAGGCCAGCTGCAACCGCAGAATGAAGCTTGCTGTTATAAGGGAGGATGGAAGTTAGCAGGTTAATTCTTTCAAATTGATCTGGAAAGGATAGCTTTAAAGTCTCAACCTGAGGCAGCGGGTCTGCAATTTCTGCCTGGAGTTCTATGCTATTTACTTCAAGTCTTCTTTGTTAATCAACTTGGCAATGTTATATTGTAACTTTTATCTTAAGGAAACACTTTGGTCCTATTGGTTGAACTCAACAAAGCCGTCTGTTGGTGTTTTTAAGGTATGACTGACTATCTTTTGTTGATCTTTGAACGAACTGGAAAAGAACTTGGTTTGAAAAAAATTCCAAGTATGATAATCTCTTTGGTGATTTAGAGACAAGTTCATCTCAAGTGTGCAGCAGGTAATTGGAATCTGGAATGGGTCTTGGAACCACCTCTCAGAGGGGGGATTCTTCAATTTTTCTGAATCCCACGTAATGTAAAAGAGAAAGGAGAGAAGAAAAGGTTGAATATAGTGCTATTATTTTGAACTTCACGGGAGATTAGAATTAAATGATGACTTTGATGGATTTGGCTGCAGTACTTGATTCTTAGAAGTTACCAAACAAATACAAACAACATCCCTCCTCATATCTATGGCTCTACTCATCTAAACCTTATCTTTGTAAAATGTTAAATGTACATGAAAAGTTCTGTCATCTTGAAATCTGATCAGATACAGCATTATGATTCATGAACTAGCTATTCCCAGAAGAAATTTACCTCAAAAGAGTATCCAAACTCTGGATAAGCAGCCAATACCATGTTGAGGACAATAGTGCAAATGCAAATCTGATAATAACAGAAAAGAAAGCATCAAACATTAGGAGTCTGAAAATGAAGTTTTTCTAGTGCAGAAATATGTTAAGAATCTTTCCAAATCTGCTTTGCTTCTTAGTATCAGTTATTACAATGTTTGTGAAATCAAGAATAGCAACGCTACAACAAGAAGCTATCTCCGAAGAATGTAGTTTGAGAAAGAAATTTTGCACACAGCTCTAAATACAGCACACATGTCAAAAGCACACCAAATTATACAACTCTACACTATAAAAACATCATTTTTATCAAGTCACTTCTAAATCCAATGAACACCATAGCAACTGATCATCCTGATTCTACCATGATCAACTAGCATTTTTATGATCAACTAGCAATTTTGCCTTCTCATAAGTCATGAGCTTGCATTAAAAGATGTTTCTCGTAACTTTTTATAAGCAATGAACCTTTATTCGGTATCTTCTGACACGCAAGGCTCTCACACTAGTGTGTTAGCAGAATATAGGTTGAGTATAATCCATAAAACCCCAGCAATTTAGCACGAGGCAAAAAGATCACTGAATCTAAACCTTCATCAGACCACCAATCCAAGCTGGAGGAAGCTTTAACTAGAACTGCAGGGGTTATTCAGAAAAAAAAGACTTTCACTTCCTTTGCAGACTGAAGCTTCTTTTGCATTAGCTTAGTAATGACGTTTGTTATACTTCACAAGTCAATATTGTGAACTTTGTCCAAATCAGCTGAAGTTGAAAGAGAAACATTTTCCAAAGAATCACAGATAAAGCTTGAAACCGTGTCTTCTTCATACCAATTTGTCAAGAATAGACTCTTCCATCTCTGCACCAATTTGTTGGATATCTAAGCAGAAGTCCATCCAACTTCTAGACTTCGTCATGTCCTTTTTGATAAGCTGATCCATGGATTGAGTTGATCGATAGTGCAGGAGGTGCCCTTCAACTCCTTCCCATATCTCCTGAATAAGGTTCATCCTTGTAGGGACAGGCAGAATGTTCTGTTTAATATTCGACATCACTGGGAAGCACCCAAAATAGCGTTTACATACCTCCACAAGTACTTCATTAGTACAATCAAAAAGTAGCTTTTGCTCGTGCCAAGAACGGCTGGAAAACAGATCCACTTCATCATACAATGTTGTATCCAGAATTGGAGACGAAGAAAGCCACCTGTTTAGATATTCATCCCAGATCAATTAAGTCAGAACCTAGTAAGACTGCTTCTACATATTCAAATGCAGATTCTTCATCTTCCAAAGGAGTCCGCATACAAATTCCTTCGTCACCGGAACAACTCACCATCTTCAAAATGAATTTTTCGTGGTTGAATGTCTAGTTCAACTAAGAAATACGAACAGCTTTGTATCAACACAATATGCACATAGAACTAGAATAATATCAAGTGAATCTGAAGTTGCTAAAATCTAATCAAGTGAGCTAACCAGGTCTAGACATGGTCCTGGCTGGACTGATGTCATCTTCAACAAACAGTGGTTCGAGAACGGATATAGGGCTGGGCCGCCCTGTTCCGTCAGTTGCACCCTCAAAATCTTCAACTTTAATAATGACCGAAGATTGTGATGGAGATGCAGATGGAGAGAACGAAATTTGACACTCCCCAAATGATTCCTGCAACAGAGAAATAAAAATGTAGGCTTTATCTAATACGTACACGAGGGACAAATATACAAGAGCAGTAAGATACTGTGGCAAAAGTGTATTACCATCTCTAATAACTGTGTTACCCCATCTTCATGGTATTCTTCAGCAGCATCGCCATTTTGAACATCTCCTATACTCTCATAATAACTACTCAATTCTTCAGAAGCATTTGATATTTCATAGCCTTGGTGGTTAGCTTTAGTTGTTTCGTCAATTCCTGTAGCTCCTGCATATAATATATCTATTACATGATGCCAACACTCTCTAAACTGAAGACTGCAAATTGCACATATCCAATCTCAGAAACTATAAAGGAAAGAATACCTTCAGATACTACAGCATCTCCGGCTGAAGAGTGGGCTTCATCCTCTAAATCAGCATGAGTATTTACACATGGCAAACTACTACTCGCTTCCTGAGATTCTACTTTCTCGCCAAGACTGACATCAGTTCTGCTTGATTTCATCTCTGAGATGTACTTTAATGTACTTGAATGATCCTTGAGGTTTTCTTGAACAACCTGATCTGTGCTCTCATTGAGAATCTCAATACCATCACAAGGAGATACTGTCCTTTCACCAGTTATAGAGCTGTCCTCAGTGCCCTTCCTAGGGCTGCTGTTCGCAGAACAATTGTATTTTCAGAAAAAGAAAGAATCCTACCCAGGGATTTTGGTAACTGCTGACTGAGTAACTCTGCAGCATTGTCCCCACTGCTAAGCATCTCCAAGAGGTGCTTCTTTGCCTCAAGGTAGATGTTAGAAACTTCGGTTTTGGTATACCCAGAGGTTTCTTTCACTGTGTATGGGTCAGTGTCATTTGGTTCACCTATCTTATCTTCCCGCTTTAGATTGATGGAAGGTTTTGCAAGTCTTTCAGTATAAAAATGGTTTCTCTTTGGAGAGAGCAACACTAAATTTTCTCTACCAATCCCCTTCTCAAAATCACGTAGCTTTTGTTGCTCCAATGGAGTAAAATCGGTGATTCTATCTGGAAAGAAGCCTTGCCTTTCCTTTCTCATAGCATGCTTTAGTTTTCGTTTGATTTCAGTGAAGAACGGGCTTCTTTCTCCTTGGATGTTATCTCTCTCAGAATTATGTCGCATGGCAGCTGGGCCAGGTTTTAAAATAACAATCTGACTATACTAGAGGATTGACATTTCTCACTTCCCACTGAGGGGAAACTTTCCTGAGATTTGCTCCTCCTCCGGAAAAAGTTCCTCTTTTGTTTGTGGTTGATGAGCTCATCTGTTTTTGAATGATATAGTTTATCTTCTAAGATGCTAGATCTTGGTAATGAATTGGAATGCAGGTCTTTCTCTAACTGGGCACCTTCCAAACCTTTAATCTGCTTTACTAAAAGAGAGTTTGGATCTTGTAGCAGCTTTAAGAGAAAGTCCTTCTCCAAACTCAATCTATCCAAACCATCCAAGAATTCTCTGGGCTGCTGGACCTGCCCATCATCCCGAGAATGCTTAATATTGGATGAGCTCTTATCAATGAAGATCTTAATGGCTGCACTTAACTTTCCTTTGTCAACTGTACTTGCCTGATCCGGCAGCATATCAAAATGATCATGCAGTAAATGCATTATAATTTCAAAATCAATTTTATCTGAAGTTTTCTGGATGCCAACCCTATCACAAGACACTTATCAGGCCCCAAATCTTTCATGGCATCCAAGTCACAACTGTTGATACCGTTAGAAATATTGCAGGCTTTCTTTCTCTGTCGGCGGCTTTTTCTTGTATGGTGTCCATGTTCTAGATGGTCCACTTCAGAATCAATCAGCTGCTTGTTTGAACCTTGTTCGCTGACAATCTCTTGTTCCATGAGTTTTTTTACACTTGTTTTGATTACTGTGTCAACCGATGCCATCCCACTCTCCCTGCCATCCTTTTTGAGATAAAATTGATATCACCGTTTCAGTTTATAAAATCTATTATACCAGCAATTGAGTATAACTTTGATCAATTTGGCAAAAAAATTCTATTATTACTCCATATTCCACAAAGAAATGACTTTTTTCAATTTTTAGCACCATATATTCTTCAAAATCAATAAAAGAATGCCGTGACATACCTCATTAACTTGACAGCTTCCATTGGAATCTGGTAGCATTAGTTTGGTTTGTGAGGATCCACCATCTGTTGAAAATTTAGATGAGTCATAACCGTGGAAGTTGTGCTACATGGAATTCAAGTAATTGAACAGCATAAAGCATATTAATCATGAAATTACGATATAAACTGACTTTAAGTTGCTGGTTGAACAGTTCTCTTACCAACATCTTGCCTGCTCCCCTCTCTTCTGTCTGGAAGGAGCTTTCTAGTGGATCGACGATGGCGAAAATCAAAGATGTTGATCAATCCCGACATACAACCTCTCCGATCCTTTTCATACTGCAAAGACCGTCTTTGTGATTTCTTTCCCATAATGGCTGGCAACTCTTTGCTGTCAAGTTGTTTCTTTCAAGTATACTTGCTTGCTAATGCAACTACAGACAGCCTGATTAAAAAGTGAACAAAGAGTGAGATGGGATAACACTAGAGGTATCTGAAAAGCTTAGAGGCATTGGTTTCTCAACCAAAATATGACATTGATGCAACAGAAATTTCAGATATTCAATGCACCAAAAAAAAAGATGTAAAAGCTACAGCTGCATAAGCCTTGATTATAGTCTTCCTCAGAAATTAGGACTTTGAAATTTCAGTCAATTAATTGCATCAATCAACAAAAGCTTGGAAGCTTTCTCATATGCCATGATCAGAATCCACTCTGCTGTTGAGATAAACTAGTTTTTCAAAGAAAAATTCCAATAATTTAAAAGCAGAAAAGACTCTAAACTTTCAACTCAAGTAATTCCTACATTGTTTATTTTTCCCCTAATTTTTTCACATTTGGCATAGGGAACCTTTTCCTGAGTAATCTAGTGATCATGTATATTTCCTTGTAGACTACAATAACCCCTCATATATGCAATAGAAAAATCTTGCATTCCAAAAAGGGGGGGAAAGGCAGACTGATTTTCTGTAACTACAAATTCTTGCACCCAAAAAAAAAAAAAAAAAAAGGAAAAGGAAATTACAATATACATAACAAAAAAACAAATGCAGGGAAGAAAACTACCTCCAATCTGAGGCCTCATAAACAAATGGGACGACCAAAAGAAGCATCATGATACAGCCAGATAAAAATTTCTGAAAATCCAACTAAGTCTAGGTTCAGCTGTTCAAGGACTGATAATGCTGCTTTCTAGCAGGAAAGAATGCTGATTATTTTGTTGGTTTCTAGTCAGAATCTTCACATGCATTGATCAATCTTTCACTATCTGATGCATTCTCTATTCTTAACAAACTCAAAGATTGAAATTTTCAGCTTCAATTTTTGCTTCTCATCAGCAAAAATCCCAAAAAACAGCGATCAAACTCCTCAAAAAAATTCAAAATTTACACAACCAAATTCCACAGAAATTCAGAAAATATCTTGCCAAATATACAAAAAGATTCCAACTTTACACCTATCCTGGTTGCTATATATCCAAAAGGGTACCCAACAAACGGGGGAAAAAAAAAAAAACCACAGAATCCCAAAAATGGTTTTCTTTTCTATTCTTTTCTTTGATCCCTGATGAAGTTTTCTTGAGGGAATTTTTTATCAACACCGACCAAAAAGAGGGAGGGAAAAAACACCGACCCACATATAAATAAAATGGGGAAAATGTGAGTGGGGTACAGCCATTAAAGACTAATGAGGAAGAGGAAAGTGGGAACAGATAGGACAGAAAAAGGGGGAAAAGTTGGAAAGAAATTAGTAGATAAAATTTCTATTTGGGATCAAGTTGAAGAGGAAAATGGATTGGAGAAGAAAATGGTAGTATTAGAAAAGTGGGAACAATAAAAATACTTAGCTTAATTTCCAATGAAGAAAAAGTGATGGTGGTGGAGTTTTGTTTGGTGGAATGTTTTTTCATGTTTTTTTTTTTTTCATCCTATTCTTCACTTTTTGCCCTTTTTGCAGCAATTCCATTACTTCCACGTTCAACTATCATCATCATTTTCATCACTATCACCACCCCACACTTTTCTTTCTTTCTATCTGTGTGTGTTTTTTAGGATGCATCGGGACAGCATGAAAGAGAGGAACAGAGCTCCCTAAAGATACACGCACATTGCTCCCAAATTTTTAGATAAATTCGATTTAAGTATTGATATATAAAATTTTTAATTTAAATTTATTTATATTATTTTAATAAAATAATTATTATTTTTAAATAATGTAAATAAATTTAAATTAAAGAATTCAAACTACCACTATAAAGCGAATTTATTTTTAAAAAATTTCATAATGTTATCTGTTTGGAGAAATATCTGTCAGCTTTGTCAAATCATATGCTTGGTGCCAAAATTTTGGTGTAATACGGTGTCAATAATAAATTAATACATAAATCCAAAAAATTAAATCATATCTTATCTTTTATATTTTGAACGATATTATTTAACGTTTAATTGAAAAAAAAAATTTATGTATCATTTTATTATTGACAATATCAAATTGACACATCATTTAATTATCGGCAATACCAAGTCTACAGTAGATTAGTTCAAGTTTTTATTGTGTTTATGACATCAAAACAAACAAATTACTATTTGATATTCCAATGAATAAAGTTCGATTCATCTAGTTAGCTAATTAATCAAATTTAATCCATTCAATTAATGTGGTTTTAACGAAGTTAGGTCTAATCAAATTGTTCAAACAAGAGTTATGGTCCACAATTATTGATTTAATTACATGGGATTGAGTTTGACCTGACTCGTTAAAAAAAAAAAAAAAAGAGAAAAGAAAATTGAATCAAATCTAATATGTGCTTGCTAGCTTTTAATTTGGGCAGCAAATTGACTATCTTTAGTTGATAAATTAATTGACATATTTAAGAGCATTCCCAGCAGAAAAGTAGTTACAGGACAGTCTAATAATTAAATTCTAATTGATTCTTCTTGTTTTACTTAATTGCGCTATTGGAATATTTCCATTAATTTTTCTTGAAATATTTAGTCTTAAACATATTTCACATCTATGTCTTGGAGTTTATATTCATGTGTCTGTACACATACACAGGGCCAAGAGTATCTTATGTTATGGGTTGGGTTGGCGAGTTTTCGGATTTTTTGGTCTAAAAAATAAAATTTAATTCAACCCAACTAATATATCAATCTAATTAAACTCAACTCAAATGCATATTAATCGTGCGGGTTTTCAAGTTATTTGAGTTAAAAATTCATATTAATAAAAAAAAATTTAAAAATCTAAAATTGCAAGATTATCCTTAAAAAATATTTGTTTAGGTAAAAATAAAATGATTAGGTTATGAATTAAAAAGAAAAATATACAATATGATAAATTAGATGTCATTTCCAGAATGACAAGGAAAAAAAATATAAATTAAATGAAATAATTAGGACAAAAAATAAAAATTAAAAAATATAATTAAACTTAATTGGGTTTTCAGGTTATTGGGTTTGGTTTTAAAAAATAAAACCCAATCCAACCCAACTAAATTCGAGTAACCCAACGCGAATAATCCGAAATTCGATAACCTAATCCATTTAGCCCCAAATTTATTTGGGTTGGATTTTCGGGTTGGATTGAATTTAAACACCGCTAGCTAAGAGTGGTTATGCAATATTTACGAGTGAGCGATATTTATATAAATAAGAGTTCATGTACCAAGCATAAACATACAAAAGTACGGTAATGGAAATAAGAGTATTTATGAATCGAGTATTCGATGCGGTTCAATATTATTTGATCTGAATCAGTTATAACGGGTTAAGAAAAAATGATTTGGTACTCGATCCACATGTATAGGATACTCGGTTGTCAAAGCAGGTTAGATGGCTAGTATTCGATCCTTGTATATAGACTGGGTCACGTATCTGCAGAGTCACAATTTTCTTACCTGCTATTTGACCCAGTAATAATAATACTCAACTCGCAATCCGATTTAATTTTATTAACCGATTTCAATAATTTAGTTTTACGATTCAAAATAAATTAATTTAATAGATTTTTTATTGACGGATCAAGACGAACACTCTGAAAATTGAAGAATAGAACATCCGAACGTTAAATTTATTTCTTTTTTCAATTCAAATAGAGTTTTAGTAATTAAATGTCCGATTGCTTAAATCCAATTGCTTGTTCCAGAAGAGTGCCAAATGTCGATACTCATTATAGTTCAACAGAGGACCGACCTCCTAATCATATTGTCATAATCAATCATTAAACTTCACACCCACTTTATCAGTGCAGGTGAACAAATTGACGAAGATTGAAGTCCAACGTTGTATCTACTTGCAGAATATAAATGAATCATTGTGCAGGTTTTGTTTGGTTAATCTCAATTAAAAACCTTTGCTTTTCTAGCGACCAAGTTTGTTGAGGGTAATAATTAGATAATAATATTGGTGTGACTTTTGTGTCAATATGTGCCAAATATATTGTTTTTTCCTACCTATATGACATTAATTTTATGACAAAATAAATATTTGTTACTACTACTGTATTATTGATAATTATTCATTCAATCTTATTTTATATATTACTTTTGTTATTTATTTGTCTCAAAATATTTGTCACCCTTAAAAAAATAATTATATAAAAGCTGTTTTACTTATTTTACTCTTCATGCAAGTCCCAAAAGAATAATATTAAAATCACGTTTCAACCATTAATTGCTTTCACAAACTATTTCAAATTTTCTCGAAATTTCAAAATTAACTAATAAATTTTGATTTTGAATTGAGAGATAATTATAGAATTTTTTTTTACTAATTGCTCAAATATCAAATCTTCTTAAATTGTGTGTAAATTTGACCATACTAATAAATTGGGACAGAGTGAATAATTGGCAAGATATAGCCAAACACAACACAGTTTAGTTTGAATGACTATATGATCTTCTATCTCACTTATTATGTCAATTTTTTATCTGATTTTTTTGATATTAGTCACATATACTATGATATAATAAATGCTTATAAGTTAAAGTATACACTGCAAGCATGTATAATATGGCATAAAAAACATGGTAAAAGATCCAAAACGACTTGAATGGTTAGATTTTCATTATTTTTTTACACTTTCATTTCTAATTGTACATGAATTTTAATTAATAGTTGTAGGAGCCAAAATTAACAATTAATTTTGTAAAGCCAAGAAATAAAATATACATGAAACCAAAGCAAGAAAGAAATCATGGTAATTGCATAAATCATGTAAACCTCAAGAAACAACGAAACAAAATATGGCTTTAAACTTTAAACAAGCGAAATGGCAATAATCAAAGGTAAAGAAGAGGGACGAATTTTGGGAGGAAATAATTTTAGTAAACTTTTCAATGTAATTTTTCTCAACTAACAATAAATCATTAATGTCTTTATATAAGTACCAGTTAATCTAATTCCTTACTAAATTTGACTACTATAATTGAGTTATAATTCCATGCTAAATTAACATCTAATCTAAGAGCGATATCAATTAACTAGGAAATAAATTCCACACAAACTCAATCATTGAAATTTAATTTAACTAAAATTTCTAAACTAAATAGATTTAGTTTAATACGCCAATAATAGTAAAATTATTTAGGATGATAATTAGATGTGCAATTCCACCACGATCGACCAGTGCATAGTTGTTTGATCACCCTTATAATTTTATTCTCACTCACATGACCATAATAAGATGTCTTCATGTTAACAGTTTAATATGATTAGATAATCAGATTAGGTTAAACTTAAGTAAGAAGTATTAATAACTTGCTAGATAGGTCATTCTCAGACGTCAGCAATTGTTGGCTTCTTGATAAAGTATGATTAATTTATTGGCTCTAGAAACTTGTTGAGAAAAGAATTCCAATTTCGGATCTTGAAAAATATTTAGATAGATCTAATATTTAGTTGTAGATCTTGCGATCAAGATTTAATTTTATAAAATCTTATTTACATCAACTGATATCTTATATTTCATAATGTTTAATCCACGCCACCATAGAATATCTACAAATACATAATAGTAGAACTTTAGCCAGTAAATTTCTCTTTTCTTCGAGAAAAAAGTTCATTTGAAGAAACTTGTATGACACAAAATCAAGCCTAACAAGGAACATATACATTGCAGCTGAACTTTTCATGACCTTTTGATGGGGGATGTTGGAGGGCAAATTTCTCTCCAAGAAGGGTTTTGCATATATTCTTTTCTAGGGCGCCCTCTATAGGAAACTTCTACTTTTGGACAAAGTTTTTCCTTTGGTATTTTTCAAGACAACCTCAATTTAAGAAAAGTCAGTTTAGCACCATCATTATTTTGCATCATATGCATATTAAACTAGTGCAATATTTGTGATGCAATCTTCCTCAAAAGATCTAATTTATTATTATAAGTTGGACATTAAATTAAGGTAGCAATGGAATGATGAATCCTTGGACTGGAATATGATAGATCAACCATCATTGCCCGACAACTGAAATCTCGCAAAGTCACATATCCCTCCCTCACAATTGATCACCTGGTCCTAGATGTGGCCATAGTGGGATTTAGGTTAGACAGACGGCACATATTTATTAAGATCAATTATCGATACATATTTTAACAATATTTATTGTTATTTATATTGTTTATATTAAATGAGAGACTGAAGACGGTAATAGTTTATAAAGTAATTTCGAATTAACTGTTATTTTATTTATATATAAAAAATTAACTTACTGTCATTTTATTTGTACATAAAAAAATTATATAAATTCAATTTGTAACGCACTGTCATTATATTTGTCAAACATAATTATCAACAAATAGTAATTAAAAAAATAAGCATAAAAAATAAAAAATGATCATCTTCTTATGCTAATAATAACCGGAACATTTGATGAGATTTTCGAGCACTACTTTTAAATTGATATGGGTATAGAAGATAAATTTTGATATTACTAACATATAGTCAAGTAGACTGCTATTAGTTTAATACCTACAATTAAGCATGTTTAAGAGGAAGGCTGTAAATTTTAATATTTATAGGGTCCAAAATCTTTTGAATCATTCTTTTGCATACATTCCAGGTAATGATCAATGCACAACTTCCAAACCCCCCCTTCCCCTCCCTGATGGCATAATTAAACCAAATTCCTTATCAATTAGGAAATATGTTATTATTAGCTTTTGGTAATTTAATTATTTAAGTAATTTAGTTTCCTAATATAATTATTTTTAGAGTTGTTATTTCGACCTATTCTAATTAGATTTCCAGATTTCTTGTTAGTTAAATTTGTTACTCTATAAATAGAGGGTTTGTTTAGTTGATTCAATTGAGAAGAGTTGAATTGAGAAAGTCCAGAATAGAGAGATCCTAGCCTAATGGTAATGTTATTATGCCATGGGTTTATGCGGGTCTCAATATGAGAGTCGGGTCTCAATATGAGAGTCCGATGTGCGTTATTTTGTAATTCCTCCTCTTCTCCTACATATTTTATATGTGTTGAATAAATTTATTTTTCGCTGCGTGTTTTTTATGTCAACAAGTGATATCAGAACTCTAGATTCAAGAGTTTGATCCTGAGATATTTGTCGAAAATTAAAGAAAAAATTTGTTGGAGTACTCGAACATCGAAAAATTTTGACTACAAGAGAAGTTGGTCTTGGGGTACTCGTTTGACAATTAGGGTGTAATGAAATTGGCCCTAATCGGACAGAGATCTGAAAAGAGAGATCCAGTCGCAATTGTTTTTGTTGGTGTTGAGCAATGATGGAGGAAAAAAAATCCTACCATATAGATTGTGATTGATTTACAAAAATTGAGACAGAATTTTGATACCAGTTATCATGAATTCATGGAATTTTATAAAATGAAAAAAAGTGTACAACAAAAATTTATCAATTCAGATACGTGGATCATTTGAAAAACTTTGAAGATGAAAATTTAATCAAATTGACGATGCCAAATTGTGGTAGAAAAAATTGTATGAAAATTTTTGATCGTCTTAATCATGCATGGCGTGGATCTATCCTCATAGAGAGTTTGAAGAGTATTGTTTAAGGGAGGCATTGATGGCATAATTAAACCAAACTCCTTATCAATTAGGAAATATGTTATTATTAGGTTTTGGTAATTTAGTTATTTAAGTAATTTAGTTTCCTAATATAATGATGTTTAGAGTTATTATTTCCTATTCTAATTAGGTTTCTAGGTTTCTTGTTAGTTAAATTTGTTACTCTATAAATAGAAAGTTTGTTTAGTTGATTCAATTGAGAAGAATTGAGTTAGAAAGTCCAGAATAGAGAGATTCTAGCCTAATGGTAAGGTTATTATGCCATGGGTTTGTGCGAGTCATCAATATGAGTGTCCGATGTGCGTTATTTTATAATTCCTCCTCTTCTCCCACATATTTTATATGTGTTGAATAAATTTATCTTTCGTTGCATGTTTTTTATTCCAACATTCCCTTATTTTACTTTCTAAAAATCATCTATAAAATTATAAATGCAAAACTACTTATTAATAACAATGTACGTAATAAAATTATATTAAATCAATAATTCTTGATTTTAGATATTTAAGTGAATTTTGTCCTTTCTTTTATAGATCTAAATTTTGTTACTTTATATAGATGTATAATGTTTTCTTTCTCTTCCTGTTCTATTGGTGCAAGTTTGCAACAACTTATTTGTTTACCAATCTCTAACTTTTCCTTAATTAATTTCCTCTAATTAACCTTCCTGCCAATTTCATAGAGTCAATTTTTGTTTTTTAATTAGTCGCTTGCAGTGTATTTGATTTGTAATCTCTAATGTTGTGCTTAGATGGAAAATTTTGGATAGATTTGAATTTTAAGAAATTCAAATTCATCATAAGTTTTTCAAATAAGTTAATTGATTTAATTCGAGATTTGAAATCCATCAACTAATGAGAGTATGATTTTAAAAGTTAAATAAATAGATTTTAAATTCACTCAAATTTTATATCATTTCAAATCTATCCAATTTAAATCCGTCCATTTCAAATCTTTCATACAATTCAAATCTACCTATCCAAATACAACTTAAAATTCTCTATCGGATAAACAAAATATTAAACAGAATGTTCAGCTTTTGAAGTTGGGCGACTTGTCAAGATTTTGGGATTCGGCAAGGAAATGAGAGATAAATAATTCTTGGGTTCAAAATTCGAATGGACTGCTTGCCTTTAGCTCAAGTCCATTTGAAAAAGGTCCAAGATTCCATTTGAGATCCAACACAAGCCTATATACCTTGAGATAAAGTCCTACCCATCAACTACAGCCCAATTTTCTTTATCTTTTTTAAGAATTCGAAATTGGATGCACTGCCCGTGGCCCAATCATTAACACTTAAGAGGCCCAATCATGTGATTTACTCGTTTATCAATATGTCATGAGATATTTGGAACAGTAACGTGAATCGAGTTTATCCAAAAATATTTAGGTATCATAAGACGTACCTCATCGTAAATTAATTCCACACACACATACCTCGTGAATTTTCTAAAATTGGTAACATCATTGTTTATATGTTTAATTATTATTTTTTTTTATCAAAACGGCAACATTTTATATGCTTAATTAGATGGAGGACAAATCCCATAACCATGGATGCAATTATCATCTTCAAGTCCATTTTGACGTTATATATACGTTTGTATGCATTTAACACTGTATAAATATGTTGGTTTTCAAGACAAAAATGTCCCCATCGAAGAGAGAATACTTTGATTGAGGTTGTGATTCATGTCATCCAATGAGCTTGATTATTTGGACTTGTGAGTGTCGAGAACTAGAAGATATCAGACATGAAATTAATTTACAAAATAATCTTGTTTCATATGTGCAGGTGTAATAAACAGTTTGTCTAAGTAGGATATTCTTGCATGATTCGATTTCTTGTTCTATCACTAAATTATGTGGTCTAAATTACAGTTTGATGAGATAAATGATTCACATTAATGTAAAAATAAATAAAATTATGTAACTCCTGTTTAAATTACAAAATTTATAAATAAAATCGATTGCAAGGAACTGTAATCTGTCTCTATATAAATATCAGATGTGTCATTCTGGTAGAGAGTACAAAGAAACAAGCTAACTGTGGAAGTAATTTCTGTTTGTTAATTTATGACCACAATTTTCTTTCAAAACTTATTAAAATACAATCTCTATGTAAAACTTCAAAAAGGCAAACAGACTTCCCTTTCCCAACATTCGGATTCCCTCCCAAATGGCAAAGAGAAAAGAAAAAGGAACAAATTGATGTTAGCTTGAGAAACATTAATGAACATTTAAAAAAAAAAATTGCTTCCTAGTTGACTTAATATAATATCAATTTGTTGCTTTTTCTTTTCTCTTTGCCATATGGGAGGGAATATATATATATATATATATATATATATATATATATATATATTGACAAACACTTAGGTAAACCCGATTTTTAACTCCACTTGTAGACCCTGTTGTGTGGTCTTATAGAATTTATGACATTAGTTGATGTAAGCAAGATTTTTTAAGATTTAATCCACTACAGATTTGAGCAAAACCGAATTTACCTAAATATTTTCCATTTGTATTAATGAATATTGAGTATTTCATACCTTTATATGCATTTGATAGTCCTCAAAATAAAGCTTTTTTTTTACTTAATTTAGTTATTGTTTAAATTTCATATTTCAATTCTATCAAACAAGGTTAGTTCATAATTGATATTCATCTTAATTTGTTTTTTAACCACATATTTACACCTAACTAGTCAGATTTGAGATTTTCTTTTAGCCAACCTATTGGTTCATTGATATTTCTTGTGTGCTCATTTGAGAGATGGAAAGGCAAAAATGAAATAAATGGCAAGTGGTAACAGAATTGAAGCAAGGAAAAATTATTTATTAAATGTAAAGTGAATATTTTAAATTATTAAATAATTAAATATATATATTTATTAAATGTAAAGTGAATATTTTAAATTATTAAATAATTAAATATATATATATATTTATTTTTTAATAATTTTAACGATTATTATATTTATTTAATTGTTAATGACACGTAAGTCTAAAGCAATATATTTTGAACGATCCATATAAGTCTTCATCTTTTGGGGATTGATTTTTTTTTTTCTTTTTTTTATTTTCCAAAGTCTTTTAGGCATTTGGTGGTTGTATAAAAAGACAATAAAAATTTAAAGGAAAAAGATTAAAAAAACAAGAATAATTAAAATAGTGGCCCACACGGCCCAAGATCAATAAACAAAGACTTTAGGAACTCCTACATGGAAAGTCAACTCAAAATTGATTTAAAAAAAAAAACTAGTATTTGATTTTGAAAATACAAGTCTAAATAACTTCTCTCTCACATATCACGAAGGAAAATTTTAGTTGCATACTTTACTTGCTGTGTAAAACCAAAATAATAAATAAAGGTTAATAAAATTAAATTCCATAATTTAGTTTTGACAACACGATCAATAAATAATATCTTCGACTATTTAAGTATTATATGTCTAGAACATGTATACGTTTAAATCTTTGGTTAGTTATTGAAATATCATACTTAAAATTAAACTATATAATTAATATCTTAATTTAATTTTATAAAGTTTTAACCAAAATTAATAAACCAAATTAAAATAGTTTGGTTATATTTTTCTATTAAAACAAATGGTAAGCAACTCTAGCAAACTACATGTAATTCCCAAAAGTTTTGACTTCATAAAAATACCATAATACCTTCATTTACAAAAATATTCCCTAAGTCATACTTTATTATGGTTTACTTATTCAAAGTTCAAACTATTCTCTAGTTTCAACCTCTTCATGCAAGAGTCCAAGAACCTTCATCCATTAGAAAGTACAATTTTGCAAGAAACCCCAATCTCGAAATACATACAAACATTCAAATACCATTATACTAACCAAGAATACTATATACAGATGCAGCCTCCCACGAGAAAAATAAAATACAATTAATGCAATTTTCTCACAAGTCCACTACTATTACATCAAAGTCTATTGACCAACAAGAAATTGCCAAGTATTATGCTAATGGCAAATTCTAAAGTCATTCAAGAATTACAATAATATTTTGTTGGATTTTGAGCATTTATGTAGTATTTTCTCGTTTTTATGTATTGCGTCATAATTTAATTTTAATGTCAAACTGATGAATTTAGTAATAAAGAATTCATATATTTTTAAAAAAAATTTACAACAAAAGTACAATTTACAGTATCAAACATTAATATATATAAATTTAAAATTTTGAAGAATCTAAAAAATTTTATATGAAATTAAACTTTGAAAACTTCCTAAGTTGACTCAAATGAATACAGTATATATTAACAAGAAAAATGAAACGAAAATAATATTAATACTATTAATTACTCCATAATTTAAAAATTTATCATATAAATATTCTAAACAAAAGAAAATAGTTACTAATAACATCATCATAATTTTAAAAACTTAAATACAACAGCTTCAGACAAGTAAACTCTTTTTTAGGTGGAATCATACATTGTACTATTACTGCAAACAACCTAAGATTTCCATCACTTTCATCAGCTCAAAAATCCCATTTTTTTCCCTTCAATTTCTCCATAAAAATCCAGGGCTGTCCTTTATTTTTCCAAGAAAACTGCATGATCCACATGGGTTCTCATCTAAAACAAGAAAGGACAAGAAATTGATTGGTTATATAAATGGCTTTGCTGACATCTACAATGGAAATTCCACAAAGAATGGATAGAATAAGGTATCCAGAAGTTGATTTAAGAAGGCTGAGTTTGAGTTCATCAAGCTCTGAAATTGTTGAAGGAAGATTGACTTCAACTTCTTCAATTTCTTCTTCTTCTCCTTCTTCTTCAATTCCAAGTCCAATTGTGTATAATTTTCTCCAGCTCTGAGAGATATTGATGAAGCAGTGTATGTTGCTGTGGGGAAAGAAGTCAAAGAGAGTGAGATTGTATTATCTTGGACATTGCATAATTGTGGAGGAAGGAAAACTATCATTCTTCATGTTCATCAGCCTTCTCAGAAAATTTGCATTAGTAAGGAATTATCATAGTTTTAGTTTCTTTGAATTGGTTGGAAAGATTGTTTTTTTTTAGGAGTTTTAGTATTTGGTTTTCTTGGATTGCTTGATTATGCTGTTAATTTTTGTGGGATTTGAGTTATATTTGATTAGGTGAAGTATTTGCTGGAAACTACAAATTGCTTGTTTTTGCTTGGTTGCTTAATTGTGCAAGGAGGACTTGATCATTTTTTATTTGTGTTGTTTGTTTGTTTTTGGTTCAGAAATTATGTTGTTCTTGGTTCTTTTTGGATTGGAGGATTGGGACATTAGAATTAAATTCATATTCTTTGCTGATAAAGAATAGAAATTCGATGAATGACTGGGCTTCATATTTGATGCTGATGAGTTTATAGTTGCAGCATTGGTGGGAATAAAGTTTGAATAGAAAAGCGGAAATAATTAAAAGGAATATAGAGAATAAGGGAAACTCATCTAAAGTATATCCTTATTGAGACCTCCTTTTAACTGGATTTATAGATTGCTTAAAACATAATTCTCTATGTGCTTAAAGAGGTACAAAATACATACTACGTGTTTTAGAAATGTGCTCAACTTTTTCTTTTTATGAGTTATGTTTATTGATAAATGCAATTTATTTTGGTATTGCATATTTTTTCACCATTCTAAATGTTTGGTAATACCATAGTTTTTGAAAACAATGCTTGTATATTTACAGAGAGTGTCTCTGTTCCTATCCTTTTTTGCAACTGCAATAGTGAATAAGCTCTGTCTCAGTTCTGTCACCTGGCCTACCATCCTTCACCCGAATGACATGTTAAATATGGGTAGGAACTATTCCATGGTACTTCCTTTAAATGAAAAGATATGGCTGTTTATTGGCACTCGAAAGAAGAATATAATGGTAAAGTTAATGACGGTTCAAAAATGTTCTTCCTATGTGTTGCTCATGTGGTGCATATTCCAGCACAACTTGTTTAAACATGTTAGCTGTCAATGTATAATTAAAATTGCTCCAGTTAAGTGAATAGAGTTGAGAAATAATTCGAAATTGCTCTCTGGGAAAAGACACAATCTCTCTTAATGGATCAAATATGTTATCTAAATCAATTTATTTGTGTCATTTTTGGTTTGAAGTGGGTGCAAATGTACCCATCAGTCGGCTGGAGGAACATCGAGTAAGGGCACATCATGACGTCGAGAGGCAAGACATGGAAAAGCTCCTAGACAAGTACATGTTGATTTGCAAGAAAGCAGGGGTACTGCCCTTTATTCTATTTCTGTAGGTGTTGTTATTTAGAACTCTATTTCTTCTTTGGGTGTCTATATGTTATTACCATACAAGTTCTACTCTTTGTTTCCTGTTGGCTCACTGAAAGACTGAAAATAGTGAAGTTACTTTAGCACCAACAGCCAATTATGATGCTCATTACTCTGCCATTCTTTTTAAAGGTTCAAGTGGATAAACTATACATTGAGATGGACTCCATTGAAAAGGGCATCGTAGAGCTAATATCACTGCATGGTATCAAGAAGCTTGTAATGGGAGGTGCTGCTAAGAGACATTATGAAAGGTAAGAACCTTAATTATATTTTATAGTATTTTGTTAATATTTTAAATTTATCATCTTAAAGTCCAATTATATCCTACTGTGAGTCAGTTTTAGCAACAAAATCACGGCAGCTGCATGGCCCTTTCAGTGTTTTTCTGATGCAGTCTAACTCTAAGTCCTCAAGACCTGACATTTGTTCCTTAGTGACACTAGTTGGCCTATAATTACTCAGAAAATTTCAGTCCCAAAAGAGTTGAAGAACAATGTCCTCTAAAGCCAGCTAAACTGCTGGTTTGACTCTAAAGCCCTTCCCCTGATCCCCTTCCCCTTCCCCTTTCCCCTTGTGAGGCTTAAAGTCTTCATTCAACCAAATAAAAAGAAGAATAATTTGAGTGGCAAAAACTTTGTTAGTAAGAGGTTTATAAGAACATTAGTTTACTGCCTGAAAGACAAACCTTTATTTGCCTTTCCCAAGACCTTGAATATGTTTCCTGAAGATATCGTTATCCATCAGGCTATAGTCTTTCACCTTCACTTGTTCCCCCTCTTTTGGCTGGTGCTGGGTGGAAGGAGGGTGTTAGGCAAATGAAGTATGAAATGAAAATGCTACATCAATAAATTGGCTGGCGTGGAAAGCAACATTTAGGATGCCATTTTGGAGTTCCTCCACCATTTTGGAGCACCTACTGCTTATTCCTGACTAGAGAGTTTATTCAATTCCTTTGTACTGTAGTGTAGAATTTTTCTATTGTGCATGTTGAAAAGTTTGATGAATATGCTTTTGATGATTCATTGGTGGGACATACAATCTGGTTTCTCTACTTGCAGTTAACATCAAACAAACAGATGCACTGACTACATCTTTTGTTGACAAGGTTATTGATGATACTGTGCATTTCTCACATTATGTGTTTCTATTGTTGTGCAATTGCTTTCAGGAAAATGCTGGAGCCTAGGTCTAAGAAAGCCATCTATGTACGTCTACAAGCTCCTGCTTTCTGTCAAATTCGGTTTATATGTAAAGGGCACCTGATTCATACGAGGTATTTTTTCTGATAGTTTTCTTCCTCGTCTCTTTTAGTGAGGATTTCATCTGGAAAGTAAAGAGGGAATATAACACGTGTCTTCTCGGTAGACCTTCCTGGTTTCTTACCAATGGAAGGACCATCTGCTTGTAGTCAATGCACCTAGCATAAGAACAGATATAGTGTAGAAGTTGTAGAATTCTAAGTTAACTGCTAATAACTTGCCTTGCAACAAGTTCCATGGTAACTATATCTTGGTTGTGGCTTGCATGACCAGTAATTCAAATTTGTAATCACATGCAGGGAAGGTGCACCAACCGGAATCAACAGACAGGTTATGTCTCCATTATTTCAGCCTAGTCCAAGTGGAACTAATTTGGAGGTTATATCTACATCATTTCAGGCTAGTCCAAGTAATGAAACTGAACAATCTCATTCCTTAAGATCTCGATCTGTTTATGAAGGGCAGAATGACCAGTTACAGTTATCAGGGTCAGTTCCTGATCATCGTAGGGTAGTGTCTGACAATCATTCCATGACATTCATTGGAGTTTCTCCCCGTGACAGCATTGGAGGTCTAACACCTCATAGTAGGTTAAGTGTCCAAGGGAGCACTGATGGTTGCAATGGGATGTCCCGTAGAAGTCCTTCAGTGGCTTCACAGTTGTCTTCTTGTTCATCTAGAGAATTGATTGATGATTCAGCTTCAGTCTCCACTACTAGGATGGAGGGAATTGAAAATGAGTTGGACGGAGATGCACCGCATCACTCCGATAAGGATTATTGCGATATATCTCTATCAGCTTATCCCATTGTCAGAGTAAGAAGAAGAAACTCACCCTGTCATAATGTTCATTGACAACTATATCAGTTATGAGTTATCTCCATGTGACATCCACATGTGCTGAGGGAATGCTGAAAATTAAACATGTATATTTAGGCTTTTAGCCATTATATTCTTCTGTCTCTTAGTGAGATGAGTCTTTCTTTCTGAATTTGTTGAAGTTAAATTATTTGTAATCACTTGCTGGGTTTGTGTTCTTTTTCCAGGAAGGAACTATGTATGATGAACTCTATGACAGACTCCAACAATCTATGGAGGAGGCAGAAATTTCCAGGCGAGAAGCATACGAAGAATCAATGAGGCGTAGGAAAGCTGAAAAAGAGGCTATTGAGGCTCGGCGGCGGGTAAGCTCTTATTTATTAGCCATTGCTGGAAAAGTAACCATTAGCTTCTATTTTGTTATTCAGATAACCACTAGTTCCTTCCCATTGTTAAGACGCTTATAATTTATAATTAATTCCAATTAACTCCTAAATACTAATTCTGAAATTGTTTCTTCCTATTCTAACCTTTGTTATCCAAACTTTTTAAGGTATCTCATTATAACTTGTAGGAATTATTATTCAATAGAAATTGAAATGATCAGAAATTGTTCTTTTTTGTTATTTATGTTGTTATTGTGCTATTTATATTTCTATCTGATTTTAATGCAAAAAAAAAAAGGAAAAAGATCAAAGGGAGCATTATACTTTGATAGCTGGTTTCCAAAATTATTGTTAGATCAAAATAATAAAAGCATAAAAGCGTACTGCAATAGCCCATTGTTGGAACAAGATATGGCTTCAAGGCGTGTTTCATTGTCACTTTCCTTAAAGTTTAATTTGCCCCTACCATAGTTGGTGTGCAAAAGAGTGCTGCAAATTAACCTCTAGGATACAATGTAGTGATTGACTACATGTCAGACTTATAAAATCAACCACTAAGCATTCAAATGTTAGACAAATTTGTCTTATTTTGTAGGAGTAGAAACAAGAAGAGTCAGAGAAGATCTATTAATTTTCATCTTCCCTACAACTCGCATGACAATAGTATTTATAGACCTTTAAATGTGTCTTCATTATGAGAGACACCTATTCACTCATCCATGGCTTTTGTGAATACACATATCTATTGACTTGAATAGATACCACTCATAACCTTTCCTGTAATATCTTACCATTTCATATTCTGAAAATTCTCCAACAATTATCTAACAACCATAACTCATGAGGAGAATTGGTCTTCGATCAATCTTTTGAACAGGCTAAAGCATCAGAAACCATGTACTCAGAGGAATTTAGACACAGAAAAGAAGTTGAGGAAGCACTGGCAAAGCACAAGGAAGAAGTCGAAAACCTGAAATGTCAATTAGATGAAATCAAGGAAAAGCTCCGAATCTCTATGGAACAGAAATCCTCTCTGGAGTGCCAAATTGCAACTTCTGATACGACAATTCAGGAGTTGGAACAGAAAATGTTCTCTGCTAATGAGTTGAGCTGTTGCAAAAGTACAAGAAGGAAAGAGAGGACTTACAGGTGGAGCGTGACAATTCAGTTAGGGAAGCTGAGGAGCTGAGGAAAAAACAAGCTGAGGAGGCCTCAAGTGCATCAATGTCTTGTTTCTTTTCTGAATATTCTTTCTGGGAAATTGAGGAAGCAACTCACAACTTTGACCCAGCATTGAAGATTGGTGAAGGGTGCTATGGAAGTATCTATAAAGGTCTCCTCCATCACACTCAAGTGTCTATAAAGATTCTGCACCCACATAGCTTGCAGGGTCCTTCGGCGTTTCAACAGGAGGTTAGTTACCTGAACATAATTCTTTCTTGAGAGCAGATAAATCACATTCTTTCTCTATAACAGAAAACGGGTACAATCTTCTGTAGTGATACTCCTGTTCTTCCAAATTGAACTTAGCGTTTTTCTTTTTCTCTTCGAAAATTCTTGTTTGATTCCACAACAGTTATGATTTGTTCTTCATAAAATTTACTGCATTACGGGTCCGTCATGTTCATTTGAGTTATAAATAATGGAGCCAAGTTGCCAACTCGCCAGGATTCTAGGCATTTCCTACTTTTTGCCACAAGATCTTAATTTTATCTCAATGGCAAACATTTCTAACTCTAATGTTGTGTGAAGCTGGGACATTCAATTGAAACCAAGTGACAATTGAGGATTGTCCTTTATGCAACTTCTGTATATTTCTAGGATAGAATTTAAACTTGTGTTTAGTTGCCTACATTTGAGTACTATTTTTTTTACAGCTAACTACGTGTGTTTCCCTTCCCTGCTTCTTATTTCATTGGTTTACCTCCTTATGTTTTATGTAGTTCTCTTGATTGGCTGTTTGGACACATGATAAGACCCTATTCCATTAGCTTTGATGTGTCTCAGTCCAATCATAGTTTAATCTACTGCATTAAACTTTTGTTTTATTTTCATGTAGAAGTGAAGTCTATGCTGCTTAAGCTAGAAATCTTTGCTTATCTTCATATCCAACGTGCTTAGGAAAAGGGGTAAGATATTGTATAACCGCTAAGTAACCTATGGAATATCATTTGAATGGTTTGGAAGTTCAGTCAGTTGATCTCATCCAGGGCAATGCAGAGCACTGAGCACATGCTATTATTGCAGGGATGATGACAAATCTTCAAATGCATATATACTGTGTGTTGTATTGAATTGGGAACTGCAGAGGATCTTTTCCTATTCTTTAACTTCTGTGTTAACAAATAGATTGGAAAACATAATTGCGTGAGGTACTATCTGTAATATCTTAACTTATTTATTTATTTTAATCTGCTTTAGGTAAATATTCTGAGTAAATTGAGGCATCCAAACCTTGTCACGCTTATAGGAGCCTGCCCAGACTTTTGGGCTCTCATCCATGAGTATCTACCAAATGGAAGCCTTGAAGATCGACTGAGCTGCAAGGACAATACACCCCCACTATCATGGCAAACTCGAATTCGTATTGCGTCAGAGCTCTGCTCTGTACTTATCTCAAAAGCTTCTTGCACTCTTGCAGCCCTAGAAGCATCGTACATGGTGATCTGAAACCAGAAATCATTTTGCTCGACACCAATTTTGTAAGTAAGCTCACTGACTTTGGAATCTGTCGTGTCCTCGGTGAAGATGAATTTTCAGACAACACTGCACTGTCCTGCAGAACTGACCAAATAGGCACTTTTGCATACATGGACCCTGAGTTTCTTGCAACTGGAGAGCTTACTCCAAAGTCAGATGTCTATTCATTTGGAATTATATTATTGAGGTTGTTAACTGGGAAGCCTGCATTGGGGATACATAAGGAAGTTCAGTCTGCATTAAATAATGGTAACCTGAAAGATATCTTGGATTCAACAGCTGGGGACTGGCCATTTGTGCAAGCACAACAGTTGGCTCACTTAGCAATGAGTTGCTGTGAAATGACTCCAAACAACCGTCCTGAACTTGCTTCAGAGATATGGAGGATGCTTGAACCAATGAGAGCATCATCTTGTGGTACATTATGTCTTCTTCTTCTAGGTTGATTTCCGAGGAGCAATCCCAGATTCCATCATATTTCATTTGTCCCATCTTTCAGGTGCATATTTCTTAAATTTTTGTTTTATCTTTCTTGAATGAAAAAGAAAGAAAGTATAATTACTAAATGTATGGAATAATAGAACCAAACTAAATGTATGGAATAATAGAACCAATGTCCAGCATTTTATCTAGCAAACGCTAACGTTTACATGTCAACTTGTGACAATTAGCTTGCCATGACGTAGTTTCTATTGACCTGATATACTAGTCTTTTGGTAGTTTTTACTTGAAACTATCCAATATTTGGTCAGGTCTGACTGATTGGTGATATTTCCTTCGTTCTTCAAACATGCAGGAAGTAATGCAAGATCCTGTAGTTGCAGCTGATGGATTTACATATGAAGCAGAGGCTTTGAAAGGGTGGTTGGATAGCGGTCATGACACTTCACCCATGACAAACCTCAAGCTTGAGCATTGCAATCTTGTGCTTATCGAACCATGCTCTTCGGTCTGCCATTCAGGAGTGGTTACAGCAACCTTGAAACAGTGTAATAAAACTTCATCAAGTTGTTTATACTTCATACCATGTCGGCATACTTTATTTTTTTTTTCTAAATTAGTTCTCATTACTTTTGGATTTTTTATAAACCATGTACAAAACTACGGGAAATTCTATAATGAATCAGGTCCACGATACTGTGTTGAAGACCTCTTAGTCCAGAAGCCACCAAGTCACTTATGTACGTGATGTGACTATTTTTGGACCAATTGGTCTACAGCATAGTGCCGTGAACAGAAAATATATGCGTATGGCATACAGCTTTGTACTTTATTGTTAGGCAGAAAGAGTCTGCAGGAGCTGGAGCTGGAGTTGTTTATCTTGTGAATAAATTCTTTACAATTCAATCTCACTCGTTTCTCTTGCTGTTAAATTGTATAGTTAACCGCTAAAGGTCTGTTAAGCTGTATATTTATGTCAGTCCAAAAGTAAATGGGAGCTTAGATATTGTTTGTGAAGCTTATTCCATCCATTTTGTTAACCTACTCTCTTTGGATGATTCTTTTTTTTTTTTTAATTTTAAAATTTAAATATATACACGAATCCCGTAGTTCGAAAGGAGAATTGGGCCTTTGAAACCTTTTATTTTGAATCTTTGATTCAATCTTCTATGAAGGTATGAAAGAAGAAAAACCCGAAAGCTCTGCTTGCTGTTGTACCAGGTGCTAAAGCGTGGGTGTTTTGTATCCATTGAGCAAAAACGGGTTGTAGTTGAACTCAGTACCATAGGGAACATATCATGAATATGTATAAATAAAAAAAATTTATGCTTGTTTCTTTCTCTTGTTTGAGACAAGTCATGAATATAGAATATTGTAGTATCATCGACTCATCCCAATCTTTAAGGAAGAGATCGACGATTCCAAGTTCTTTTACTCCATTCCCACTCAACTACTATTATACCCCTTCTAGGCGGACGAAACAATAGCCAATTCAATTCAGAACTTTGATAGGCGGAATCGGCAAGAGAATTGCTTCTACCGAGTTCCACAACAGTAGCTTAGCTTAGTAGCTTAACTCTTTCTACTGGATTTTTCATTGTAATATGAGCGTGCATTCATTTGTTCTAAAATTTCACATAAGAGACAACTTTGCTTATGAATCAATGGGTGCTCTTCATTTTGTGTAGCGGTTCATATTGATCTGAAAAATATATCTCATCCAAACAAATAAACAAAAATTTTTTGTTACTCACTCCTCATTGCAGTGAAGAGTGAATATTACAATGGTGAGATTTTACTATTTTTCGGTTATGTTAACGATTATTATACTCATTTCGTGAATAACGAAGAGTCGTAAGAAACAACACCACTGAATGCAATTGTAAGACAGTAAATATTCCTTCTAAAACATGGCATGTAGTCTACAAATTGAATACAGTAAAAGTATAAATGTGATGCTCTATGAGACAGAATTTTATTAATCTCTTGAAACTTGTTATACTATAATTTGACTTAACATGTAATTTTGGTTTATACAAACTGAATGTTGAAATAGACCTTTGCATGGTTTGCATATATAGATAGCAGAATCTAACTGACAAAAAAATGCGGGTTTGTTCGAGTCAAATTATGGACGTTTTTACAGTTGTTTGATTCATTGTGAAGAGGGTTTTCATGCACGAACCATGATGATGAAGATGATGGTTTTATCACTCATAACTAGTTCAGTTCACTAGTAGCTTTCTTCGACCAAATTCTCGCTTTCGCTTCGTCTACCATGATCTATATACGTGACCAGTTTCATTGCTCGAATGTTATTCTTTCGTCTCATTTATATTGTCATTCAATTGATACTTGTTTAAATTTGTTTCGTAATCAACTCAAACTTAAATAAAATTTAATATTCATTAATTTTTTGATTTCAGTTCGAAGTCGGCTGATAAGTTAAAAATTATAAATTTATATGTAAAAATTTAAAACTATTCAAATTCGATTCGAGTTAGACTCGATAAAAATTTGCTCGACTTCGGCTTGGAATATAACTAGTTAAACTTAAATAAAATTTTAATTTCGTTAAAATAATCACATAAGTTTGAATACTAAATTATTTGGCTTGTTTATATTTGTTTAGACTCTAACTACAATTAATACAAAATAATTGGGTTAGCTCAAGTGATCAAAACATACTTTTCAAGCAGTACAATAAAGTTCTATTTTAGAGTTGAAGGATTAACAAAAGAGAAGGTGATATAGTACCCTTCAAGAACGTACGTATAACCTTCTAATAAATGTATTGTTTTCCCACATTGGTTTAAGGTTTCTCAAATAATGATGGAATTAAAGACAAATTAATTAAAGTCCAAGACAAGTAGAATTACCATCTAAGAAAACTTTCTTTCGTGATAATCCCAATCATTAATAATCCCATGACACATCACACGTAATTGGAAAGACTTGCATTTTGAATAAATCAAATTTTCATTTAAAACCAATAAGAAATCGAACAAGGAATACTAAATTACTCTTTTGTCATGAGTTGAATACCCGGTCAACTCTCGTTTTCAAGCTCATTTGCAATTTAAAGTAAATCTAGATAAGTCTACAAGAGACAGGTTTGAGTAAATAATTATATAATTATTTTAACCTCATCCCTTATAATTAGAAAATTCTAACTCATCTATAATTTCCTCATAAAAATTTATAACTGTGCCGAAAAAATTATAATCTCAAATTTTTCTCTCTTGTAAAATAAGGATATTCAAAAAATTCAAATTCCAACTAAATTGGTGATACGTGAAATATATCTAACGGTATCCGAATAAAAGTTTTGTCAGATTTAACTTGACAAATATTTTTTCTATTTGCAAAATCATATTCTAATTAATATTTTACTATCCTAACAATTTATATCTTGATTACCTGATCATTTAAATACCCCATAAATAGATCTCCAATAATGTTTCCTTCATGCATACCTACTACTTCTTCTAACATTAATTACTTCTAATTAGTTCTTCACAACCTATGCATGGCCTATTCAAGATTTCCCTTATTCATTTCTTGCCTTCTACGTAACATGCAATTCCTTCATCCTACAAACTCATTCCCAAACTACCACCTTAATTAACTCCATAGATTCATGCTGGCGTTCAGATCCGAACTGGGCTGCTAATCGCCATGCTTTAGCAAATTGTGCTAGAGGCTTTGGTAGCAGTGCAACAGGCGGAAAAAATGATTCAATTTACGTAGTCACTGACCCACCTGACGATCCTAGTAACCCTAGGCCGGGGACTTTACGCTATTGGAGCAATCCAGAGAGACCCTCTTTGGATTATTTTCGCCGATGACATGATAATTTCTTTGAGAAGGGTTCTATCCTTGACTAGCTACAAGACTATAGATTGATGGAAGAGGAGTTAAGGTAGAAATTGGCAATGGACCATGCATTGAAGTGAATCTTGCTAGCAATGTTATTATACATGGACTTAGTATTCGTGATTGTGAAGCTGAGAGGCCGGGCTTAGGTGATGGAGTGACTATCATTGGATCTTCTCATGTGTGGATTGATCATTGCTTTTTCTCTAGTTGTGTAGATGGCCTTGTAGATGTCATTCGTGCTTCCACTGCCATCACCAGTTCCAATAATTACTTCACAAAAACAAGATAAAGTAAACACAAAAACATCAATAATACAATGCTGAAGTGTGTCATAATCTTTCATACGTGTGTCATACATATGAAAAATTAATCCAGTTATATTATGCATAACTTGATAATTTAGCTATTACTTTGTACCACGTATCCCTTGTCAAGCCAGGAAATGTCTCTATATATAGTTAGAGTGATCAGGTTGACTTCAATCTTGACTAGTTACTCAGTATTTTAGACCGGTTAGCAATAAGTGTTAATCTATGAGATGCTATAAAAAATTGGAGATCTAATTTTTACGTTTTGTAACATCCAACAGTTATATTACTCTATCACTCTTTACAATACAGAGTGCGTAGGACTTACTCCTCCTCATGTACATGCTTCTTCGGCCCCTTGGCACAACGGAAAGAATCACACACTAACCTTTAGCTGGCACCATCAATATTATTATTTTGTGTAATAATTTTTGACGCATGACTTTTTGCTCTCTCTAGGTGATGTTGCTAGGACACGATGATGATTATGATGAGGACAAGAACATGAGGGTTACTGTTGCATTCAATTACTTTGGCCCTGGTCTAGTTCAAAGAATGCCAAGGTGAGAGACATAAATTTGGTGGCATTATATATAGGTCAATTTGACTTCAAAGAATTTTGACATACTTTTTATTAATATGAAGCAAGAATTGAAATGCAGAGTTAGGCACGGCTATGCTCAAGTTGCAAACAATAGGTCTGAAAGATGGGCAAATTATGCCATTGGTGAGGAGTGCAGATCCTACTATATTTAGTGAAGGGAATCATTATACTGCTTCAGAAAGTCCTCAAGCCTAAGAGGTAATATATAGTATAATTTACTTTCTCATCCAAATTGATTGAAAATATATAATTTTTCAAGACTACCCTTTATGCAAATGAGACGGAGAGAGACTGTTAACATATATGACAAACGTTATATATGTCAAATATATATTCTGTATATTTGTATTAGTTAAGTGTATATTGTATTTTCTTTAATCATGAGTTTTATTTAGTAAAATCTTTTTTATTTGTATTGTATCTTAGTCTATTTAATAATATTCATTATACCATTGTAATTATACACGAGCTAATATAACTTTGTCCCACAATTCTTCTCAAAGACAATGTATATCTGAATAGTAAAATTCAAGTTTCACTACTAAAAAACAAAAATATTATTATAAAATCTAAAATGTAAAAGATTTTGATTTCTATTAAGAAAAGTGAAAAGAAATTAGGGACACGCATCCTGTTCATAGGGTCAATCACAGGCTCCATGTATAATTCACTTGATAAAATATTTAAGTGGAATACATATAGAACTCTCTATCTAATTGGTCAACCACGCATTAGTATGTTAGGTTCGTTCGAACAAATATTAAATGTTAAATTGATATATTGCTCTAGATATATATATTTTAATAATGTGGACAATTATTTTTTTCCTTTTGAAAATAGGTTACGAGGAGGCATCAATGTGAAGAATGGAAGAATTGGACGTGGAAATCTTTAAGGGATTTATTTGAGAATGGTGCTTTTTTCGTTCAATAGGGATTAGGAAACTATTTTCCTAATTATTCACCATCTCAATCGTTTACAGTTGCACATGGAACTGGAGTCCTGACATTAACCTCTTTTGCCTGCCCTCTACAATGTAACACAAACAAAACATGTTAATTAATTAATTAGCTTCTATGGTACTGCAAATAATCTAATTCAACTTGATTTAGATTAATTAATTATATATGAATGGTTGTTGTAGGTGGTTAATTAGTGCTGCAAACTAGCTAGCCCTACAAATGAGCATGTGGTAATTAGGGTCAGTACCAAAAACTAATATTGCTTGAGAAGAAGTACTTTTAAGATATTTTTAATCTTTTTGAAATATTTGTTTTTCAACTTAATTAAATTTGTTTATCAGTTCCTTGGACTACATATACTCAATCTAAGGAAAAGGAAATGGAAAGAGATAGAAAAAATGAAAATATTGCAAAAGTAAAGAGTATTTTGTCCAAAAATATAAATCTGAATCTAATGAGTATTGTGTAAAATAGATGGTGGGGTAAACTAAAACTAGAGTGCTAATATAAGGGCAGAGTGTAATTTAGCCTATGTTTTTCTGTCTGCTAGTTGGTCGTTTGGACTTTGGAGCAGTGAATTTTAACTACTCATACTCACTCTACCATATCGATTCTACTAAAAAAGTAGTGAAAACTCCTATATTTTAATCTACTAAAAAGGTAGTTAAACTATATTTTAATCATTTAACGGATTGTGAAATGAGTGGTAAAGTTCGAAATCCATGTCAAATGGAGTAAAATGAACAAGTAGATCTTTGATTACTTAGTCTAATATGGGTAAAGTACCAAAAGAGGCGATGTAGACAAAGTGAGACTAGGGAGTTTATAGCTTGAATTTAATTTATCCATTCCTGGATGTTACAACAAAAAAAAAAATAAAAATGAAGCGCTGATGGAGTACTAATTTTATTCTATTAATTTAATTATAGCTAGCCAAATTAATACAAGTGTTTAGGGTCTAAATGGCCAAAACTTAAGGCGTGTACTTACCAAGATGACAGCTTTATTACTAAATTAATTAATATGTGACGTGAGTTTTAAATTGTAAAAATAAGTATTCGAACTTATTAGTAATTAATGGGAGAGGTTGAAAAGTCGGGAGGTGGGATTTTTGCAAACTAACGAGTACTCAAATCTAATCCATATAGGGTAGTTATTTGCCAGGTCTAATTCTGTTCTTGTTAATGATTTGATATATTAAAAAAAAAATCCAAATAAAGAGGTTATCTGTGTAATTTTATCAATTATGACTTGATATTATTGGACTTTTTTCCCTCATATTCCTACCTAAATGAGCATTTGTGTATTAAATGTCAAAGCTTTTTTCTCTTGGAAGTTTTGATGCTAGAATTTGACATCCATTAGCAAGTCGGCTATCTAAATATTCTGTTCGTTTTTAGCTGGCAACCTATGTATTTGAAACAAGGTACCATGTTAATTTTCTTTTGACTCAACAAAGACTAGATTAGATGGTCAATGAATACCCCAAGTAATTAAGTCAAAAAAAAATTCAATACATACACTCCAATAAATCGGGTGAAACATAAAAGTCGATTCAAAAGCCCAGTCATCTTTTATTTTTTACCTCATTTAAAGTAATTTTCTTCTAAAAAAATATTTAAATAGATCTGATTATAAATCTTATAATCAAAATTTAATTTTATATCTTTTGGTTAATTAACTAATATTATACATTTTTAATAGTATCAAATATTTAAATACAAAGAAATAATTCTCTAAAAAAATTATAATTTTTTTTTTATATTTTATAAAATTTAATTTTTTTATATTTTATAAAATTTACAAATAAAATTAAATATCATATCTATCTAAATATTTGCTACTCTTATGTACTTTGCTTTGATAATCAAGTCGAAGTTACATATCAACTTTGATCATGACCAACAACTTCGAAGGTGCAGGAAAAATTATATGAGGTTGAGAGCAGAAGATCATAACTGGCTACCTGAATCTTTTTACGAATACCAATTAAACTTATGACGCCGTCTTATCTGTACGGTCTATACGGCCTTCATAAATTATTTTTTCTGGTACCAGTAGAACGTAGGTACCTTCACTCTACTCCCATAAGAGACTATAAACGCGCCTCCTCTTTCCACTCTTTCACTCTCTCTTCATTGCGATCATCAACCAATTCAGCTGTGTATCTTTTTTATTCTCTAAATATTCTCTTTTGATATGGTCTCTATCTCGAATATTATTTAAAATGAATACTATAACAACTTTATGAAATATATTGTATGTAAAATAACAAAGTAATTAAAAAATTATGTTTAACCATTTGGATTGGAAATAATAAATAGTACATAATATTTAATGAACTTATTTAAAAATAAAAAATAATACAAATTAAAAAATAACAGTTATGAAAACTATTTGAATTCGTATAAACTACATTTGATGAAAACTTGAAATTGTAACTTTTTCCTTGTTTCTATCAAACTCCACATACATAAAAAGGCTTAATTTCTTTACACCTTTAATGTTTATACTCACTATCACTTTAATCCCTAATGTTATTTTTTAGGTATTTAAATTCTTTTGTTAAATCTAACTCAACATTAAATATCATTTTAATAAAAACATACCTTATTCTCTCTTCTTTTTATTTTTTCTCATTTTTACTTGATTCACTTTTTTTCGTCCCTCTCATTTTGTTGATATGATTCAATAATTTTTTTTTATCATTCACCAAACAAATCTTAAACTTTATCAAACTCTATTTATATAAATAAAATAAAATAATTTGGGTGTTATGAGAAAATTTGTTCACTTCAATAATTTGAAGGTAAATTATCATTTAGGACGAAAATCTAATACCGTTAGTTTTGACCATTAATCCAGCGACTATAGTGTCTAAAAAATAACGTTAAGGATTAAAGTGATTGTGACACTAAATGTTAAAACGGTAAAGTTAAATTAACCCTACATATAAACAAAAAAAAAATTAAAATCAACAATGATAAAAGATAATCAACAATCTGTACCCAATTATTTGATGCCATTATTAAGAGTAGGAGTATGCAAATATTTACTAAATCGAATTTGTAACTGATTTTGAATTCAATTCGATTAATAAATTCAGTTAATTTTGAATTTGGTAAGAATAATTAGTTAATCAAATTCATGAATACGATTAATGAATTCGAAAATGGCAGAGAGGTTTTTTGAATTCAGTTAAACAATTATCGAATTCAATAATAAAGATAAAAATTAAAATATTTTGATATATAAACTATTACATCACTAAAAATATAAATTTAGTTATTTAATTAAGTAATATATTTATTGATAATTATTATAATTACTTTATTCACTAACTCAAAAAACCTCTCTGCCATTTTCGAATTCATTTAGACCTCAAGATCAACCAATACAAGACCCCAAAAGTATAATCAACAATCATGTCCATATTGAAGTACGTAATTATATTACTTATTATTTAATTAGGTTATATGATATAACTTTTTTTCACTTATTTTTTGAATCATTCATCAATAAAAATTAACACAAGATATCAAATTACATGGCAAAAATTAAATAAAAATAAGAAAATTTTGCTTGAAAAATATGTTTTTGAATAAGATTATGACTCAATTAAGGGTGAGTTATATCGAATTACCCAGCTAAAAACGAACAGAATATTTAGACCGAATTTAACTTGCTAATGAAATGTCTCTTATACAGTTCTAGAATTTTAATTCATACAAATCTTATACACATCTAGATTAGTATAATTTAAGTTAAATTAAACTAATTTATAAATATATGTTCATAGTTCAAAGTGAATGCATAAAGGCGAATTATTTCTATATCCACAAGATTCATGTTCATAGACTACAAATAAAATATTGCAAGAAACACATGTTGCTTCTAATAATAATAATAATAATAATAATAATAATAATAATAATAATTCAACTGCTTATACATAATTATTAATTAAATATTTTTTAAAATATAAACAATTAATAGAATATGAATAGTACAAATAATAGATTGTGTGAATAATGAATCTATGAATAAAACAAAACATGAATTGTGTGAAATATTATTTAAATAATTATTTACTCATCAAATATAAGATATTCTAACTAAATATTATTTGACAAATAATGCAAATTATTTGTAATGTGTATAGTCCCAATACTACTTATCTTATACATGTGGAGAAAAGTTTGAGGGGAATTCCAATGATAAGTATAGTCATTATTTCAGTGTATTATCATTGATAGTTCGGGCAGTTATCTGGGAATTGCACTAAATTAATTGTGAAAAACGGATAATGTTTCTCAAATTGAACTACAACGGTCCTCCAATAAACTTTTATGGCATCCGTTGAAAGATCTATTTTATTATATTTCAAAAGTTTATATAATATAATATTATAAATTTTTAAAATTTGTACTATATAAATTCTTAGAATTAACGGATGATTTTCTGAATTAAATTGTAAAATTCTCTTATTTTATAAGAAGTTTTTTAATTAGTTTTTATTCACTTACATTATACAATAATTATTTTAATAAAATTTCAAATAATACGCTGAATAATAGTTGGCGAAACTGAGCCGGGCACATCGGAGCGTGTGATTCATGCGCCATTCCTGCGTTGCACCAAAGCCATAATAGTACTATTTTGATCAACGGTTATTATAACACACGGCTTTCTTTGACATGACCGCACCGGCTCTAAATCCAACAACTTATCACTTGTCAAAAAGGAACAATCTGTTATCGTTTGAAAGAAAAAAAAAAAAAAAAGGAACAATCAAAAATAAAACAACAGCCAAACAGCCCCTTATTACATCCCCACCCTTCTTTCCACTGTTTTTTCTCCTAGAATTCACATTTCACAAACCCCCCTTATTACAATAAAATTTTTAAAAAAAAAAAAAAAATTGAAGAAAACCCATTTGACCCTTTACTTTGATCTTTTTCAGGAATAAGTTCTTGGGATTTTTCCTTTTTTTGTTTTTCAAATTTTCCTCTATTTTCTTCCTGAGCTGATGAAGTTAAAGATGAGTACGGTTAGCTGTTCTGTTTGTACAGTAGTTCTTGCAGTAGTGTTTTTGAGTTGTTCTTTAGTGTTTGCAGGTGATATAGTTCACCAAGATGATGTGGCACCTAAAAGACCTGGTTGTGAGAATAATTTTGTTCTGGTATTAACCTTTTTTCTACTTTCTTGATAAAACTGGAAAAAAAAAAAAAAACTGTTCTTTATTGTTTTATGTTAATTTATCTAACTGTTCTTTATTGTTTTATGTTAATTTATCTAACTTTTTTTTGGAATCCATATTTTAGTTGTTTCTAAAGGTTTTACGGTGTGTTTCTTATTCTAATTATATAATTTATAGCATACCTTAGATGTTCTTTTTTAGTGTTTAGATTTTTACGAATTTGAAAGTATGGATTTGTTTATTATTGGAATTTTCAGTGTTTTAGTTTCTTATGTTTGTGTATATCATTCATATTTTAGTTTAACATGAAAATCAGCATAAATAGTCCTTGTCCAAATTGTAATTACTGAGTCTTGAACATGTTTTGTTGTTGTTGTTAGTTGCTATTGTTGATTGTCTCACTATTCTATCTCAAATGTTTGTTTGTTCCTTCCTTTTGTGATTTGTTAAGTTATGAGATCTTTTATGAATGGTCGTGGTATAGTGAATATTGACATTTGATGGTGTTATTCACATTTAGTGGTTGATCAGCTTGTCAAGGAAAAGGGAAGATATAGAAAGTTGGATAGTTTTGTTGAAAAGTCTCATGTAATGGTATTAATCAGTCAGCAGTCAAGGCCCTCAATTTTAATTCTCAAGGTGTTGTAGGAAAACAAATTCAGGTATTTGTTTATGTACTTTAACCAAGTCAAGAATTATTCTTTACCCTATCTGAACTTAGCTAGCAACGATTTGTCATATGTCTGACATATAGCTTCTAGCATAAATTGCTTGGACACGCGTTACAGTGTGGTAACCAGACATTTGAATGACCACACTTTTTAACCCACTGTTGCAGATCAATCTTTTTCTATAACACTCAAAGAGAAGGGGTTTACTGGTGAATAGGCTCAAACAAGTGCAGAAAATTGAAAGCACACGTGATTGTTTTGTCTCTGTTCCTTTTTTTTTTTCCCTAATGGGTAAACAAAGCTTTCATAAGATCAGAGTGCTTTTCTTGTTTTCCCCCAATTTTGTATAGTTTTCTTTTTTGCACATCTTGAGCAGAATCCTTGTCTGAGTTGGGTTGTTTCTGATTTTTATTCCAGATTTTAGCTTGTAGTCTGTTCAACTACTACCCTACTAAAGCGTCTTCAACTTCTGATTGCGTTTGTTGTCTGACGCCTAATTCCCTTTTGTTTAATAGGTGAAAGTTGCAACTTGGATTGATGGCATTGAGAAAATGGAATTTGTTGGTGTTGGTGCTCGATTTGGTCAAACCTTGGAATCCAAAGAGAGACGTGCTGAACAAATAAGACTTGCCCTTGCTGACCCCCCTGATTGTTGTAGTAAACCAAAAAATAAGGTATTCTTTGCCTTTCACCCTGATGATGCTTGATTTTTTAAGAGATCTTGTTCATTTCACAAGACCAACAGAGGACTTAACATTTGGTAGCTCACTGGCGAGGTCATCTTGGTGTACCGGGGTAATTGTAGTTTCGCAACCAAGGCAAATGTTGCAGACGATGCAGGTGCTTCAGCAGTCCTCATCATAAACAACCAGGACAGGTTTCTATTCTAAACATCACAACTTTAACAGTTAAAATTGTCCAAATACAGTCCTAGAGGATATTGACTTACATGTGCATTTTTGTTCAATTCTATGCCGTATTATAAAAATATGGAGATGCTAGATAGAAACACACTGTGACAATTGAAGATTGTTGTTCTGTTGGCCAGGAAATAAAATGTAAAGCAACCAATTTATGTCTGCCTTATTAATTATGTGAAAGAACAGCTATGAAATTGATGTATGTTCGATATTTCCAAATCCTTATATTGAACATTCAGTAATATGCATTTGAACTCTTCCTTATTGTAAAATTTGTTAGTGGAGTATGCTTTTTGCATTTTGCTTCTTGGTACTTATTTAGTATCTTACTTTTGATTGCCTTGCCTCCTCAGAACTTTTCAAGATGGTTTGTGAACCCAACGAGCCTGATACAGATATTCGGATACCTGCTGTGATGCTCCCTATAGATGCTGGTGAAAGCTTGGAGGCCATCCATCCTCATATGAGGAACAAATCTGTTGGTAAGTGTATTCTGTGTGAAAATCTCTCTTCCATTGTATTTTTGAGTCATTTTATTTTTGAAGAAGGGGAACAAACCCAAGATTCCAGACTTTTATTAAAAGGGAGAGTGCTGCATCAAAGGAAACTTCCAATGAAAGACAATCAGTGGCTCATAACTCATCTTAACCGTACTGATGGAATCTAACTATTAGCTCGATTTGGATCGAAATGTGGGATTCTGTCTAGTCAGTTTCCAAATACAAATTTAATTGCTCTATGCGATTCAGGCATATGTGAAAGAACATACTTGAAATTCTTTAGCTTATCATGCTTGATTCTGTTTCTTGTATGGTTAACAAATTCACTTTCTGCTTCAGTTACTGTGCAACTGTACTCTCCACAGCGTCCACTGGTTGATGTAGCTGAAGTATTTTTATGGCTTATTGCTGTTGGAACTATCTTATGCGCATCTTACTGGTCTGCATGGACTGCTAGACAAGTTAGACAGCAATTGAGCTGGACAAGCTCTTAAAGGTGATGCTATACCTTTTTATTGATACTTCCACAAATTGATGAGGAATTTTGTTACTTAAAGACATGAATTCTTTTCTCCCATGAGCTTGATGTGTTTAGTCAATCATGCAGGATGGATCAGATGAGTATCTTAATTTGGAGAACAGTGTTCCAAGTGGAGTGGTGCACATCAACACAGCTTCTGCAGTTCTCTTTGTTGTAGTTGCATCTTGTTTCTTGGTTATGCTCTACAAATTAATGTCATTCTGGTTTATTGAGGTGCTGGTGGTTCTATTTTGCATCGGCGGCATTGAGGTTAGTCAGTTCTAATAACTCATAAAATTGTATAAGAATCAACTTAGATAGCCTGTCAGTTCTAATAACTCGCAAGTCCTTGGTAAAAATTGGAGAAAATTGTATAAGAGTCAACTTAGATAGCCTTTGTGGCTCCAGTTTTACAAGCTTACAGAGAGATATTTACTTTTATGAATAAATAGTCGAAAGAGTATACAACTCTTATTTATCCATTGTAGGAAGTCATGTGTGACAAATCCTTGCCTATTCGATTCTAACTGTCAAAAGAGGCTTGGTTACTGTATGCCTGTAAAATTTGATTGTAAGAAATGACAGTGCTGTCATTTTTCCCTTCTTTTTTGAATTACAAGATTGTATCTGATTCTGTGCATTGAGTCTGATTTCAATTGGCTAAGGGCTGTAAATCACTGTCAATGAGTCTATCAATGTAGCAAAATTTGTTGCCTATTTTAAATTATGGCTACCTTTTGAATTGAATTTTAAACCTTTGTCTTCTTTTGACAGATTACAACAGGCAAAACCTGTTTGGTGGCATTGTTATCATGGTATGTGCTCTGTATGTTCCTTTTTATGTTTAATTTTCAGTGCCATATTGTCTCTGTTATATGCCTTCTTTAGAAAGCTGGAAAATGGATGTGTGATACGGAAAGGCAGATTTTTCTGATGTTCTGATGTATGGAAAGTAGCTACTGCGTGAGGGAATATTACTTGCTGATTTAGTAGGTAAGACAACTGGAACCAAAGAAAGGAGGGAATTATTTTAGCTCGAGTCTTGACTCCATAGAAAGCAAATTTGTTTTTCCTCTTGCCTACTCATGTAAATTCGCCAATTTAAGAAGAGAGGTGGAGAGAAGAAGAAATACCTGTTTCTAGTCTTCAAAAATTTTAATGTGTTTGAAGCTATGTTAGTAAGTGTAGGCTTTGTCCTTTACCGATTTCGTCATGTCGTTTACCTTTCACTGTGAATAAGGATAACATCTCGTATATACCTCCTCCTTACCCAAACTGAAAGGAAAAGGACTTCTTCCTTAATGGTTGAATTTATTACTAGTATTACTTCTGCTCCCCTTACTGATATGACTTTAAGGAAATGCACTAAGAAGAATGGAAATTCTAATACCAATTTACCGGTATGACATCAAGGCATGCATTTTCTCTAAGCAAGAATGAAAATGCTCATGTCATTTAGCCATAAAACAAGTGAGACTCTAATTATGTCAGATTCATTATTCTGTTTCCTGCTGTAAGAGTGCTTATGTATGCACTAAATACATTAAACAATTAATAGTCAGGTGTATCATCAATCTATTTGTTACTCCTAAAGAGCACAACACTTTGTTCTTTGCAGATTGTTTTCTGATTTTGGTCATTTTCATTGCAACTATCTAAGCAAATTGAATTTTACTACATGGAACTTTTGAATTAACCTGAACAACGGTTCATCTGTTTACGTCCTTATTGCCGAATAATTCTGCATGGTCTTGTTAAGCATTAGCATTTTCACCTTCTGCACGTTTTCTTCTTCTTGGAAACAACTAGCCTGTCTTACCATTGCAGACACGGACCAAACTAGGTCTGTCTAGTTTCCAATAAATTTGTTCTCTTGAATGAGGAGAATGGAAGGGGATAAGATTTTAGGCGAAGTTTTTAAGGGCCAATGCTATTGTCACGTTACCAAGCTTAAAGGAATTTCTCTTGTATGTCTGGAGGTTCGGACCAGTATTGATACCTTCCTCTTGTTTAAATGAAGTTTCCCTTGTTTCCCCTTTGATCATCTGAGCAGGATTCTGGCAATACGATTATCAATATTGCCTGGTTTCTTTTTGTACCATATATCATCTGAGTTATTTTAAGTTTCTGAGCAAATGGATACCTACATTTATATAAATATAACATGGAAGTTCTGAAAAAAAAATTTAAGTATACTTTCTCTGTGCCTTTGTCTTTGCTGCTTCCTTGCAAGGACAAACTAACAATACAAAATACAGTTTCAGATGGTTTGAACACGCTGGAGAGTCCTTCATAAAAGTACCTGTTTTTGGAGCTGTATCATACCTGACGCTGGCTGTTTCTCCATTCTGCATAGCATTTGCTGTTGTGTGGGCAGTTTACCGCCGTGTATCCTTTGCTTGGATAGGTCAAGATGTCCTTGTAAGCAAAATTTTCACTGTTCCCTTTTATAAGTTACTATTTTCTTTTATTATGTCAAGTCATGTCATTATCCTAGTTTAGATGGTTAGTTTGCTTATGAATACTGGCCATTCTTACCGGCCTAAGTAACTGATTTCTGATTTGTCAAAGAAAGCAAGATCTTTTTATTTCCCTTCACACAAGTGTAATTTGGAAGATATGAAGACAAACAATTGAAGAGATGTCTCTAATTTGCCTCATTCAAGTTCATTGTGCCTCATGTACTCATGTATGGATCTCGGGATTATCGTGCAATGCCTGTCATAGTTATGGACACTTAGATTTCCAGTTACTTTATTGATGTTTTCATTGGATGAACTCATTGTCTAAGAAAAGCTTTGAATGGCCTATTTATTGTTGAATGACACACTATTTTTATTTGGTTCACTGCGAAACTTTGTTTATTTGGTTCTCTACTTCTGGTCATTCGTGCTCTTAAACATCCTTTGACCTCTGAGTCATCTCATGGCTCTGTTAAAATGCTTGAGATTTGAAAGCTGAGTTAGGGGGTTTTTGGGTTCCACACAAATTGACAAGATCCTGCTTGTATACCTCTCTCTTTTAATAGGGAATCTACAATCTAAGTAGTAGATGTACTCTTACAAAAGCAGTAGGAATACAAGCACACATCTAAAAAAAAAAAAGAAATAAAGAAAATGTAGTACAGGTACCTTAAGTTATATGGATTCTCTTTATATCTATACAGCTTCATGATGGCATGATGTGTTTTAGCTCCAAGTTAAAATTTTCTTCTTTCAGGTAACTTATTTGTATGAATATTAGTTGATAAATTAAAGTCTGCTTTTCTGAAGCTAAATATACTTAGCATCTTACTCTACATCCCAGAAGAATTCTTATTTATTGGGTTTATGAATCACTAAGTTCCTCTGGATTTCGAGATTAAGCTTGCATGCTTTTTACCTTATCAATTATGAAAATAAACAAGGTTGTGTCAACATGATACTTGACTTGTCTTTTGCTAGTACAGGGTCTTCCACAAAGAATTGGATGGTTGAATTAACGTTGTGTTTCCTTTAACCAGGGTATTGCTTTGATAGTCACAGTTCTCCAGATCGTACGAGTTCCAAATCTGAAGGTAGTTAAGTTTCTTCTTCTCCAAATGTCCAGAGATTCATGTATTCCTTTTACTGGTTTAATGTATTTGTACTCTAGATTCAGTCCCTATAATGCTGCAAGTAGTTCTATTCAACCAGAAAATGACAAGATGCTGGTGCCACCCTCAATACTTTACATGTTTATCAAATTTTTTTTTTTTTTGGGTGGTATGTGGTCAGGTGGGAACAGTTTTACTAAGTTGTGCATTCCTGTACGACATTTTCTGGGTGTTTGTTTCAAAGTGGTGGTTTCATAAGAGTGTAATGATTGTGGTAAGCATTCTTCTTAATCTCCTTACAGGAATATGGAGTGTTGACTCTTCATGGATGAATGCCAAAGATCCATTTTGAATTGTTTTCTCATGCAGGTTGCACGTGGTGATGGAAGTGGAGAAGATGGTATTCCAATGCTGCTCAATGAAATTGATCCCTCGGATGTTTGATCCATGGGGTGGCTACAGCATTATTGGATTTGGTGACATCATCTTACCTGGATTGCTAGTAACCTTTTCACTAAGGTTGCAAGCTGAGTGTTTAAGGATTTCAAGAATTGTTATCCTATTTGGAGTGAATTCTATTCTTTTTGTCTAGAATATCTTAATTCTTTTTTGTCTCTGCCATTTCCCTCCTCCTTGGAAGAAGGGTGTAAACCATTTCATATATTGCAGCTATATTTGCTTATCTTTCCTTAATTTAATGTTGGATCTACTCTACTGTTATTCAGGTTGTTAACTAATGGTTGAAGAGTTCACCATCTACTGTTATTTAGGTTGTCAACTAAGGGTTGAAGAGTTCACCGTTCTTTCGTTTGATACTTGCAGGTATGATTGGCTGTCCAAGAAGAATCTTCGAGAAGGATACTTTCTGTGGGCCATGATTGCATATGGATTAGGTATAACCAAACTCAAGGAATTTCTTCCTTCTCATGCTTGGTCGTGACAAAACATTACGAGACATATGCATGTGATATTATTCATCCTTTTTTCCCTTTTTGTCCTTTGTTTAATGAGGAAGGAAAACTGTTCAACAAAAATTTTAATTTTTTTGTTTTTAACCCTTTCTTTTTGGATTTTGGGAATCGTTGGGATATCATCATGTGAGTTCAATAGGGAGACCAAAGAGGCACCATTATAAATTTATAATGCTAGTTTTTGTATAGTAGTTATGTACACATAATTGGAGCAGGTTATTAACTATCACCAATAGAGGGGCTAGTTGTGGATGGAGGAATTTAGGGGTTGATATGCTTACCCGCCATTGAGCGGATTTATTTTTCTCGTGTATAGCGGAAAGACTTGTCTAAATGGCTTAATAAGCTTTTTCTTGAGAGAAGGATCAATATGTGATTCTGTTGTTTCTGTTGAGAGTCTTCTCTTATTTACCTGAATGGCATATGTGCCACAAGAAGCCAGTTTTTGTATAACAACACATTTACTCCTCGCAGGTCTCCTCATTACTTACGTGGCTCTGAACTTGATGGATGGGCATGGTCAACCAGCTTTACTTTATATCGTTCCTTTCACCCTAGGTAAATACCAAGCTTGTCTTCTTTTCAATTGTAAATGGAAGTAAATTTTACATTTTCTATTGTAAGGACATATCTGCCTGCTTTATGCTTGATGTAATCCAATTGGCTAGGAATGAGTCTCAAACGAAATATCTGTGAGGTCTACCCTGCCCATTAGTTTTGATTAGAAAATCTCAACCTCTTAGTTGCCTATATTTTAATCAGGTGGGCGGGAGGGAGCAGCTTGTTAAGCCTATTGAGAAACGAGCAATGTTTTAAGTTGTGTTAATTGTAGTATGTAAACAGTAAATTTACTTGCTTGGTGGTAGTCACCCTGTTGTTCAGAACGAGCTACTGCTTACAGGTTTGTTCTATCCCATCTGAAATGGCATGGCTGATACAGGTTGTTTATGGATGATTTTAATCTAGATCGCTTTGATCACTTATATCAACTGAAGACTTAGGTATGGAGGAACTGCAATGCCTTTAGAGCAACTAATCACAAATAAGTGTGGTTGTAATATGCAAGTCATAATTCAATGTGGAAATTAAGATAATCAAGAAGCAAGAAACCATAAAGGATGCAAGGGCTTGAGCTTGGTATGCTGATACTCGTGATCATAGGATGTGTTCAATTGGCCATGATAGATGAGTAATATGCATCTTGCAGTTGGGATGCGGATTGCGTAAGTGCATGAAAGTGCAAGTAAAATAAGATATTTTGATGGGAAAGGTGGATGGGCTTCTGCCATTTTCAAGTTGCACACATCTTTAACAGATAAATATGTCTCTTTCTGTGGCTTTCTGTTACTTCACAGGTAAAAAGGAAATATGCGTGCCTTCTGGTAAAAAATGTATATGCTCTTAAACATATACTCTTTCATATCCTATTTCCCATGTCTGGATATTTCAGAGCAGTTAATCTATGATTTCTATAAGGTTATGGTGATAGCCAGGGCTATCTTTACCAACACAAAGTTGTGTATAGAGGCCATAATTCTGTCTCCAATTTTACGAGAATCTGCGTCCTTGTAGGTACATTCTTGTCACTGGGGAAGAAGAAAGGTGAACTCAAGAATTTGTGGACCAGAGGAGAGCCAGAGAGGCCGTGCCCCCACATCGAACTCCAACAGACTGAATGAGTCGGATCACGATTTACTCGATCAGTTAACAGGGTATAGGTCTTACTCTAGATTTGTCCAATCGAATATTGAATTTAGAGCTGGACTGTGTAATAGCAGTTTGCTGGACACTGTTGTATCATATTCATAAGTGGAGTTTATTTACATAGATGTTAGGCTACTTAACAGACTGGTGAGTGTTGTACCCAGCTCAACTTCGTGTACTCTGAAAGCTAACAACCTTGCTTGTATTGAAAGGAGAAAAGCTGTAGATTAGTCTTGTGCTGTTGCAAAAGTTGTGCTGATTCCTAAAACATTTCCTTCTTGTAGTTTTTGTTGTCCACGAATCTACACCTTTGCTGCCTCGTATGTGCGGGGAGCTTGGAATCCCCACATAGTGTTGATAATCTAGATTTTATTTGAATGGGATGTTCAAAGTTTGAACCTGGGAATCCAAGACTACATCAGAATTGGATTTACTTCAACAGATCATGATGATAAAGAGATTAAATACAAAAAAAAAAAAAAAAACACACACACACACACTTACATCTTGTCAGTATTGATATTTGCTCATTTGTAAACCTAAATTTGAGTTTAATTACATGCTAGAGATAAAAAAATTACAGTTATCTGCCAACCCACAGACTAGCAACGCCCTATTACCAGTTTGCCACCATCCTGTGATCGCTTGAACATAATAAAGGGTAGCTGATAAACAAGAATTCTGTGTCTTTCAAGTGTAGCCAAGAAATTATTCTTTTCCTTTTCCAAAACGGCAATTTATTGTCTCTCAGGACTAGTAATGCTCTGAATTCTGCTTATCAACATATTTGAAAATATATAAAGAGGTCATGAACAAAGGATATGTCAACAGTGATTGAAAGTTACTGGAATCTCCACTATACATTGACAAGAAAAATAGTATATAACAATTGCCACTTATTGGCAAGGAAAAAAGCATTTAGCTCAGACACATAATCCCACAAACAAGAATCATAGGCTATGGACGCGACCAACATCCGAAGCCTCGTGCATTTTGTTCAATAGTTTGTTTGCTACAATACAAATATAATCCAAAAAACTAATAAACCAAAACCTACAAGATATTATCAATGGAAGCTTTACAACCAAAAGTATGGTTACTAAACTAATTAAAGTATGAATTTGATCTCTGAATGAAAATAATATAAAAGAAAAAGATGCCTATCCTATCTACAAAAAGTTCATCTGCAAACCTTCCTCAGGGAAAAAAGAAAGAAAAACAAAAATCTTCTACAAAAATGATCCACATTGGTATATAAAGCACATCTTTTCTTCATAGATTATCATGCTCTCCTGTTGTGTACTCAAAGTCACAAAGATCAAAATTGAATTCAATGAGCATTGTAAAAAAATTGCTAACCAGCTCAGTTGTGACTTCACACCGATGTCGTTTACCCACTTCTAGGTGACATCACCAATCCAGTTGCACAAGCCAATAAACAAAATTGTTACAGCTGGTGATATCTCAAGAGTTACATGGTCATGGATCACTTCTGCTGCTGGTCCAGTCCTATCAACAAAGAAAAACATACTATCAACTCCTGAGGGCCTTTTGCAAAGATCTAAATACTGGCTTACAGCAGCAAGATGCAAGAAACTTATCTTGCCACTTTTCCATGTAAATCCCATGAATGTATCATATCAACCAGAAACTGGAACCACATAACAGTACAAACATGACAACTAATATTTGACACAATAGGATGATAAATACGGTAAAACTATAGACTGAGCTGCTCCAAGTAAAGATTCAGAGTAAAATAAATGGGGATAAAAATGGGATAAAGAACCTGGAGGTATACCTCCGTGATCTATGGAGTAAAGCATGCTAAACCTAATACATTATGCAAAATTTTCAAAGAATCTGAGGCAAAAGAGACACCAAAATTGATGTCTCGTATCATGCACATGGCAACTGTTTACTTGTTTTAACCTGGCCAAGAACTGAATTACACTCATACTACTATTTACAAGGGGAAAAGAAAATTGGTCAAACTCAGTTCCACACAAAGTAAGAAGCAATCGCTATTTAACTCAAATCAAATTAGGGTCAGAATAGTCAACTCAAACGGTCTAAAGAACAAAAACGCGAAAAGACAATTATATGATCTATAATCCAAACTAGGCAAGACAAAGAAAGAGAAGAAAGAAGCTAATATACTTGCATATCTCCTCAAGGAACCATTGCAGGTATTGGCTGTTAGTATCCGCTTCCTCTCTTGACCAAGAGAGAGTATCTCTTGCATCCTCTCTGGCCAATCAGAATTTAATCTTCGAGCAAAATCCTCCATCAGATTCCCTTCCCTGATGAAGAAAGGAGAATTCCATGAGCATGTTAAAAGAAAGGAGAATCTATGAGCATATGAAATCATATATGCATATATTGTTCAGTACATAGGTCTGCATTTTGAAGTCAAAAGAGCAAAGCTCAAACAGATGCCTATGGTCCATAAACCAAGCAATAAAGCAGAGTACAAGACAATTCAGGTAACGATAGGCAAAAGTAAGGAACCATTCCTCATCATTTATTCAGAAAGAAAAGGAAACATCTGCAATGAGACTAAGCAACAGCAAAGAAGTAAAACTCCAAAAGGGGTCTAAAATTGTAATAAAGGTCTTAAGACATCGTTAATCTTAGCCACTCTCTGTTTTCTGTGGTTCTTCAAGATTTTACTAGAGTAATCAACACACTTTGAACTGAATCCTTTTACAGTGCTTGTAGATGTTGAGGCATTAATTATCACTGGGAATAAAGATTATCAAATTAAGTCTGAATAAAAGACAATTGCAAAGAAGCTTCTAGTGGAGTAAAAATATAAGTGAAAGCAAATTCCTCAGGTTCAAAAATAGGTCTTGAGTTTGATACAGGCTGAATGGGACTGCTATATTTTGAGGAGATATTCTACAAAAAGAACCTAGATGAGGCAAGCACTGAAACTAGTGAAAGTTAGAAGGCCACAAGAAAAAGGACAGATGAAATGATGAAATAATCTAAGAAGAACCTAGATGATGGCAAGCACTGAAACCAGTGAAAGTAACAAGGCCACAAGAAAAAAGTATAGATGAAATGATGAAATAATCTAAGTTGTTTCTGTTCTCCTATCCTAAACATGTAAGTTTCACAAGCACATTAAAAGTTTAACTATCAGAAGGATATCACTCTACTATCAATGAAATTTAGCAACATCAAAAGAACAACCTCAATCTCACATGTTTCGTGCAGGGTCAAAGTTATCAGCCTTACCTATCAATCTCCTCTTTCATGGCAGGGTCAATATCATCATCCAAATCGCCAGAGACAAACTGATGTCTTATACCTCATCATCAGGTGCAAAGCTATCATCTATATTCTGAAGCTTCAATGACTTCCCAAGATTGGATAGAAGGTCATCACGAGCTGCTGCATCATGTTCATGGCATATCGAATCACGCCCATTCGACTCCTGCTGCATGTTAAAAGTGTCAGTTCTCTCTCTCTCTCTCTCTTTCTCATGTCTGTGCATGTTTGCACAGGTAAGCATGTGACTACCTATATATTCTCACTTTTCCAGGGGTCCCCTGGAGGGCCTGTTGGAGGGTACAAGAGTACACCTATGGCGAATAAACAAGAAAAATAGAAAATAGGTACCGTACCAACCTTATCAGCAGCATTGCCGGAAGAAGACGTGCTATTTGAAGTCCAAGTGTCATTTGATGAGGTGTTCTTTTGTGGATCTTTTCTTCGGCGATTCTTCTTTTTGTTTTTACAAGTTTTCACCCCTTTGGAATCTGCAGGTAAAAGAAGCAACTTTTCATCCCAATGTATCAAAGACTCTTAAAGTAGAACTTGAGAAATTACAGCAAGTGAACCAATGGTGGAAAATTATTTGAACGCGAAATAACAGATTAAAACTAGCTGGTTAGGCAACCTGATAATGATGAAACCGAAAGTGTCAATAAAAACTAGTCATATACTGTTTAGGTGCCTTCTGCTACATGGAGTACTACTACAAACACATGTAGGACCCCAACTAATGACCAAAAAAACACAATCACTACACAAATGCAAAACACCAATAGAGCAAACATTGGTCATTATCTCGTTCACCACTTACACTGTAAATGCTGATAGTTCAGACTCTTTATCTTGCTTTTCACACGAGAAAATCAACTAATTAAACACTAACATGAAACTAAAAATGTATATACAGAACATAAGTATGTAGTAGGAGCAGAAATTACAATCTCTCTCACACTTCCAAACAAATGCGTTCAAACACTCTCAAACATAAAAAATTGCACAAAATCATATCTCGTAAATAACGAGCATGCACAAGGACAAAAAGTTGCTTTCCTAAGATTCTTTGTTTCGTATTAAAGAAAAAATAATTGATCCATGATCTAGTTTCCCAATTTGATAGAGAAACAGATTTAATGCCAGAATTCTTCACCTCGCCTCCCAAATCTTAAGTTCTAAAGCAACACAGGAATCCAATCAATTTAACATGTTTATACCAAGTTATGCAATTTTTACTACAGATTCACAGAGCTGTAATCTTTCGTTTCCTGGATTCAAAAGGAATCTAGGATCCTAGAAGATTATAAACAGGTTTGTCAGATTTGTCTTGACATAACCATTTCCCAATATGTACACGTGTCTATAAGTTACTACTTGAGTTTCCATCAAAACAAGCACGTCCTTCATCAGAAAAAAAGGCTCCTTTCTACCCTTAGACCATCAAGGTCTTCCACTCGTTAAATTTAGACATTGCAAGTTTAAGGCAAAGATCCTTCCATTTTGGAGGCTTGAGCTTCCCAAATCTACGACAAAAGTTCTCTTCTCATCATAAATCGTTGTCTTCAAGTCCTTACTTCCCAAAGAAAGAAAAACATACACCACAGTCATATGGTCCATTTTATTTTATTTTTCTCTACTTAATAACAAATCAATTATGTCATTTCAAAGAAGTAAATGCCTCTACATACTTAAATCGACACATTGTCTACACTTAGAAAAATGGATCATAACACTCTACGATTGCTGAAAGTTAATAATGTGGAGCAAATGAAAATAAATTGGGAACACTGATCAATCACGAACTTAGAGATCATGAAGAATCCTTGCTATGAAGAAGAACGGCATATTCAAGTTTCTTGCTATAGAAAACAAAACACCATTGCATCAAGTCCTCCCTCTAAGAAAAGGTGGGAAAAAAACATCGGCACAAGAACATAAAATACCTGCATCTCCACCATTGATAAAAGACAAGAGGTCCTCAACTGATCGCTCATCCACACGCTCTTCTTCAGCTTCAACATTCTAGAGACAATAGCAGTCCAATTGAATCAGCTTTTACAGTAAATAAGTAAAAAGCGATTGTACACAACAATTTTTAGAACAAGGTAAAACCATAATTTGAAGAAGCCAAAGAAGTAATAATTAATAATGATAACAACTGTAAAGCTACCAGAGAATTGTGGTACTGGTTAGGGATCATAATCACCTTTAGTCTCTCTCTTTCCTTCAATTCTTTCCTCTTTCTAGCATATAATCTATTCAACAGCCGAATTCTCGGGTCATCAATTGTATTCTTTATAGGTTCCAGCTTCTCTTCCTGGATGAATTCAATACATCAGTACAACAAAACCAACATACAAAAGTAGTTTGTCTCCAGGAGATAAAGAAAGGACATCAAGCATGTACACTGCTTGCAAGCACAAGACACCTCAGTAAGGTCATCTGGAAGATGAAAGATATCACGTATCTCTTCCGGAGTCTTCCCCTCAATCATCCGTGCAAGTGCACGACTAGTAAGATCAACCAGAGGCTTCAGTTGCAAGCTGTCTGCAGCTAGACTGAAGTCAATTCACAGAGCCTTTTTGTATCCATTCTAATGAATTTCTCATCAAAAGACTTCCTCTCCTGCATCAAGAAACAGCTAGAAGTTAACCTACTTTTCTTGCTTTTTCTGCATGCAACTCAAAAATTGACGTTATTGCTTGTCACTCATTCGAATATGTTCAGGCTCTGTTTTGCAAGAATAAAAAAAATATTGAAATCTCTTGTGAAAATGTTTACATGGAAAAATCGCTGTCACAACAATTCTCCACCTGGTTGGTATTTGAGTGGCAAATATAAAGTTAGGAAGAATATGACATGAGATAATGGTAGATGATGGTCCCCAATGATGTTCTACGAGTAGAATGGCTTTACCTTGGCATCAATATCAAGCCATTCTACTCGTAGAACATCATTGGGGACCATCATCTACCATTATCTCATGGATATAAATGCACAAAATCAGGGGCGAAGTTAGGACCCTAGCATTAGGGGGCAATGGCTTTGATAGGTGTTTAGCAGTTTTTCAAGTAAAATTAACTTTTTTATATAATAAATAATTTTACATGCAATTATAGAAATTTGATGGTTCCTAATTTTTTATAAAATAAAAATTATAGTAATATCGATGATTTTAGAACTAAGAAAACCACATCGTGCTCAATGTTTATATAACATGTAGTTGAAAAATGAAGTTATAATGAAAATTATATATCCATTTTGTATAAAAATTTCAAAAGACTTTAAATTTTTATATTTCCAAATGACACTTATTCATAATTCCAAATATGCCATCATGTTTAATAGTATGACATAAGGATTTTAAAGTTTTAAGGGGTCAATGTAAAGAAAAAGGAAAATTTCTTAAATTTTAGGCGGGGTGTAATTATAGGATAAAATTAAAATTTTAAAATTTTTTTCTTACCTATTTTGTAATTTTTCAAAGTTAGTTAGGGTTAAGGGGGCAATTGCCCACCCTCAACTAAGTGTAGCTTTGCCCCAGCACAAAATAACTGCATATTTCTGGATTGTCAAATTTTAACACACACGGGCTGTGTTCTGGTCATTGTTATACCTTATATTGTTAATTTCAAATAAAAATGCTGAAAAACCTTTTCCCAAAAAGTATTTACGCCCCTTAGGCCCCAACCTAATAGAGTCTTGCATTTAATTTTATTTGGGTAAGACTACCCAAATAATATCGAGAGACCTATCAATGGCAATCAACGCTCTTGCGTGCTCTTCCTTGTCTGGTCATGTATGATAGAACTACAAACCTTGTTACTGCGCCCTGGTACTTGATGAAATCGACAGTAGTCAAGAATCAGACTCAACATGGCTGGACTGACCCGTGAAGGAAGAGATATCGGGTAAGTCTTTGATGATCCCATGCCTGAGTGCATCTCGTGACATATGAAAGGACAAAACACAGCAACTTCTTGTTCGACTTGTTGCAATGAACCAAATCTGAGGTCTGAAGCCATATATAAGACTTCATCATCTGACAGTACACCACGGAAAAGTATTACAATCCACCATGATGAAGATTGTTTAGAGAAAACAAAGATTAGAGAATAAAGCAAATAAGTATTAAAAGTTGAAAGAAACAACCGAACAAATTCGAATGAATACATGTGCTTAAGGTAAAATGCCCTACCGCTACCAAAATAACCTTTATTAAGCTGGCACATGATGGTTTTCCAATAAGTCAAGTCATATATCTCACGGAGAAACAGGCACCAATAATCACGAAGGATAACATAACCGATCACCAGGTTTTGATCACCCAGTTTTAACTTTTCACCCATTACACCTATGATTTTGTCGAGAAATATCTAAAAATATAATACAATCTAGATATCACGAGACTTCATAAGATATCCCGAAAAAGAAAAGAAAGACATATTATGAGATCTTAGAGATATTTGCAAAAAACAAAATCCGCGGTAGCAGTAGCACATTAACTGATCAAATCTTCATCATAGAACCTAAACAGTAAGCCAAACAACCAGACTAAGTCCATAAAAAGTGATTTCTTGCCCCTAAAAGCAACCTTCATATCTTCTTCTTCTTCTTTTTTTTTTTTTTTTTTTTGTAATTTCTCTCTTTTATTTATATTTTTTTTTTGGGGGTAAGAGCAATCCACATATCTTTGTCCATAACCTGTCCTTTTTTTTTTTTCTGGGTGTTTTCTATAAGGGCATTGGAATCAACTACAAAGAAGATAGGTCAATATGGCTACTTTAAGAAATGAAAGAGGAATGAATAAGGTGACAAGGTGCTTTGTAAGATGAAAAATGGAAGCAACATGCTGATGAGATAAAAATACAGAGGAAAAATAAAGTAGGAAAAAGATGAAAAGAATGCTCAAAGTGCAAAATAAAGTAATGCTTCAATGCATAATGTACCTATCCCAGTGGCACAGTTTACATACCTCAGGTTTAATAATTTCCCTATCAGCTTCTGCCATTAACATGTCTTATCTTCTAAAGTTGCAAAGGATCTCGGTGGAGCCACTATGAAGCCAATCCTGCCAGTAAAAGTTGGAGAGTGTTAAGGCAATATGGTAACTTCTCCAAACATGAAGATTGACAGTCCTCAAACAAGGCTAGCTCGTGCATTTTGAAGTTCCTTGAAAATAGACAAATATATCTTCAAAATGATTTTCTTCCAACTGCTATCGCTAATTAATAAAAGCATAGAGGATGCAACTGCAAGCCATCATCAGAAGAACAGTCAAAGATAAACATCACTGCCATGAAATGCAACTACATCAAGAGTGACGATTAGAGTGATGCCTAAAATGTGACAAAGATTCAGATAAACTGCACTTAAATAAACTCAAGATGTTCTACTGGATCAACAGCTTTATCTACAGCACGAGACCAGGTAACTTATTAAACCCACATAGCAAAGGCTAGATCTTGTATTAGTGAGAATTTTCTTGGGAGTTGACACTAGAGAGAATACCATTAGACACCATCTACAACTGGAAGAAATCTATTGCAAGAAAGTGAAACAATAATTAGTATGGTAGCTATTACTTTACGCATGAATGGGCCTAAAGGTGGTGCCCTGTAGAAATAGCGCTAGGTGCTTGTTTGTTTCTGAAGGTTAAGTTGGTCAGGTGAAGAAAGAAATCGTCTATTTTGAAAGACAAAGATGAAGAACAAAATAAAATCATGCCTATTTTGAAATATATTCGAACAAACAATAGCGTGAAAAACAGTATGGAAAATTATCTACAAGCATAAAATTTAAAGCACGTAGATAGCTCAAGCCAAAATGACTGGCAAAATAGATGAACATGTGGGATAAATGCTCACCCTCATGACATTTAACTGATATAAATTTCAATAATCTTATTACATAATTGCAACTTACTTCAAGTTCCTGAATCATCAATTTAATTCCAACAAGAGTAATTGATAAGGGGTACCAACGTGTGAGCAATTGATATCATTAATTTTTACCTATGGGCCACCTAAGATTACTTCCAAACAAAACACAAGGTTCCATTATGACAGCTAAACGAGCTATTATGTCAGAGTTCTGCGTGCATGACTGCTTGGTGTAGGAGACATTACATAAATTTGGCGTGGAAAAGGAGACAAAGTAAACCCTGAAAGAGATAAGAAGCCAGAAATGGAATGTCCACTTGATAGTCAAGAAACTTCCAAACTTAGGGCTGTGGCAGCACAATGTGGGTAGTGCCAACTATGGTGAACTACAATATTAGCCTCATAAGGCAACAAAAAATAAAGAGGGATCCTTTCAAAAAGTTATCCCCCCATGGAGTAGTTCACCATATACTCAACTATAAAGGCTTGCACTTTCAGGAGCCACTGCACTAAATAACTAAGGCACAAAGTCCAAGTATCCTACAAAGGGCGACTCCTCGCACCAGCAGCCCTGCATGGACAACATTTCGCCCAGTGGTATTTCTAAGGTGGTGTTGATGAGTTAAAACCATCTTTGGTTTGGAAGGTATTGGAGTCTCAACGAGTGCCATCATGTAGACTAGGATGAGCTGTTTGGCTCTAATTCTGTTGCAACTTGCCTCCAGTAGAAGATAAAGTATGGATTTAGGTTATCCAATCTTGCTTGACGAGTGGTTCATGTAGTTTTATTCTAAAACACGTCTATAAATCCCATATCTTATAACTTTGATCAGTACCCTTTGAGTTGGGTATGTTAATCACATTCTTCTATCCCAACTTTTTCACAGTCTTGTTTTACGCCTTTACATTTTGTATCTTCTCCAATCCCCTTGTTCCAGGAAAGTTTTGTTTTACCTGTTTCTTTACCTTTTCTGGAATATAGACAAGACTGATTCCCATGATAATTACAATTTTAACCTTCAGGTTCCACTCTAACCTTAACCTTTTGCATCATAACTTTTCTAGTTTATACTTTCAGGATTACAATATATGAAGCATAACTTTCTCTTCCCACTACCATAATTCATCAAGATGCTAGAAATTTGGAGTTCTTCCAACTTAACGTTTTCCTCTCCACAAGTCTGCATCTAGGATTGGCAAATATAAAACAAGTATATCTGTCTAAAAAACACGAATTCAAATAACTCTTGTGTTCTGCCCAACAAGTCTGACAAGAAGAAATTTTACAGGCAGTAATACAGAAACTTCTTGGATACAAAAACTAAATGCCACTGCTATAGTATGATGTTAAGCTATGAGAGCCTAACTACTTCAAGGCCAAAATGATAGAAAACTAACTGAACCGTGTCTTGAATAGCTAGAAGAGGCTAAGTTAACATCTGACATATCTACATAAGAAAACCATAAATTTGTGTTTATTATCCCCTAATTCCAGATTATTTCCCTCTATCTTCCTTCATTTCCCCAACAAACTAAGAAAAAGGAGAAAAAACAAGAAAAAGGAAATAACACAATCACATAAGATCACTGATCAGAAATCAATTAAAACTTCCGTAAACTCATCGCTAAAAAAAGGAAAATGCATAATCCTTTGTACTTCACTAAATCCTATCTCCCTCATTTCATACACTATAACCCAACTGGCCAACTCCCCACACCAACCCCTGCCACCCACCCACCCAAAAACCCCACCACATATCTTTCAAAAAATAAATATAAAATTTTATTTATTAACGATAGCACTATGAAATGATGTTAAGAGAGTTATTTTATTTATGTCTTTCTTGATTAAAACACAGATAATAAACTCAATCTTGATACAACTGCTTCTACTAATAATACCCCACAAAAAAAAATAAAAAATCAAGAAACAATTCATATGTGTCAAGAAACAATTAAAGAGCATAAAATTGAAAAAAAAAATCATATGAGCAAATGAAACTGAATGATAATTTAATTAAGCAAGCATAACATTTCAACAACCAAATTAAAAACCACAAAAAAAAATATATATATTTTATTATATTATATATATATATATATATTCAAGGAAAAAACAAAACACGTACAAACACACTTAAATGCGCATTCAAAGAATGACAGTTTAATACCTCAAAAAAGAATTAATGGGATGAAATCAAGGAAAATTAGGACTTTGAATTAGTCAAATGGGCGGTTTTTTGGGGAATTAGAAGAAATGGACAAAATTTGAGGAAATTTTTGGTGAAAAAAATGGAGAATGGCGGCGGGGTTGGTGGTGGTGGTGGTGGTGGCGGCGGCGACGGTGGTGGAGGAGGATTTTAGCATTTCAGGCGAAACGTTACCATTTCTGCTTCAATACTTTCTCTCTATATAGATATGTATATATAATATCTTTAGATACATTTAATTTACGGTTAATTTGGGAAGGCGCCTTATTGGGCCGTCGGTTAATGGTTTAATTTCCGACAAAGAATTTAGCCCAATTTACCAAAAAAAATTAGCCCAATTTAACCCAAATCAGGCTTGGGTTTGTAGCAATTACTTATTTCTTTTTTCTCGTTACAATGTCTTACGGGGCAAAAAAGACCAATTGACTACCTTATTTTTGGAATATCCACTAATTTAATTTTCTTATCTATTATAATATCACTTTGGTGGCTTATTTTTTAAAAAAAAAATTAACAAATCTAAGACTTATAATAAAAATAATAGAAAAATTAATATGTCAAATCACGTGATAATCATGTGGTCATTAACTTGCAATACACGCGTTGTCAACCATTCTATTAGTTTGTTCATAATTTTTGTCACAATCCTTAAATTGGTTACTTTTTTTAAGGATTACGGACCAAATTGGTATTTTTTTATAAATAAAGAATCAAATTAGTTCATACCTTAAAGATAAGGGATTAAATTAGTCTTTTTCCTTTATTATTGTATCTATCTATAGAACATTTTATAGTAGTCGAAATCTCATTTTTAGATAATTAATTTTGGGCTAATTTTTTTTTTTTTTGAATAATATTGAATTTCTTGTCAAAAGATACCCATAAGTGAAAATTTTTAAATATTTAGGATCAGTTATTCAGAGTAATAGTAGTATAAATAAAGATGTTACATATCGGATAAAAGCGAGATGGACAAAAATGGAGAATGGCTTCAGGAATTTTATGTGACCGCAAAATTCCTTTACGATTTAAGGGTAAATTCTTTATAACAGCAATTAGACCAGCGATACTTTATGGGTTTGATATTGGGCAGGGAATCACACATATGAGCAAAAGATGACAGTAGCAGAAATACGAATGTTAAGATGGATGTGTGGGTACACTAGGATGGACAATATACGGAATGAGCATATTCGTGAAAAGATTGGAGTAGCATTTATTGGATGAGAAGATGAGAGAAACACGTTTAAGGTGATTAGGTAATATGTTAAGACAACCAGTAGAAACGTCTGTCAGACGAGTCAAGTTTAGAGATAGTATTCAACATAAGAGGAGTAGAGGAATACCGAAAAAGATTTGGTAGGTAACTTGTAAGAAAGATATAGCCGATTTAGGAATTGAGGAGGATATACACATGACAGATCCAATGGCGTAGTAGGACAGATACAACCGATCTTACTTAATGGGATTAAGACTTGGTTTGTCTGTTTGACATTTTGTTTGTTATTGAATTTCTTATTGATTATTATTATACAGAAACTAGATGTGTTTAAAAAGAATAAATAAATGGTATGTTTAAGATTTAAATTAAGATAATTGTGACGTTGGCTAGATATAATGGTAAAAGTGAAAAATAATTTGTGCGAGAATACAATTTTTTTAATCAGGGTTGTATATTTCTAAGACAAGAGGGAAATAGCTCAAATATTCAAAATATAAAGCATTAGTATTTGAGGAAAGAAGCTACATGCCTTCAAATTTAAAATTTGCTAGAAAATAAAAAGTTGTTAAAGCATTGTGTCATTGGTGATTACCTTTTTTTTTTTTTTTTTTTTCTCCTTTTTTTTTGGGCATATAGTTAAAAGGTATGAACGAGGTAATTAGTGTGTCCTGCTCCCTTTGGATGTCACCATGAGCACTTTCAACCGCTACAAAATGCACACATTAAACTATTTTGTTAACTAAGTAGCGAATGCGTGATTCTCCATGATACGTGATATGAATCTTGTATATTTTAGCCTAAATCAAAACTATAATTACCGAATGCATGGTATGAGTATCGGATCGTAATATGTAATTATTTTTTTTTATAAAAATATTCCATACACGATCTGGTGTATCAGTATACGTAAATTGATACGGGATGATTACTTAGGGGATGTTTTATAATACTGAAATCTAAATTTTGAATTCTGAATGTATTATTAATTGTTGAATTAATAAAGTTATGTCTATTTAATAATTAATTGAATTAAATTTATGAATTAAATATCTTATTTCATACATATGTTAATTTATTATAAATAATTATCATATATGTGTGAAAGAGTATGTGGTTGTCAAGAAGAGTGTGTAAGTGTTTGAAAGAGAAATAGTGTGTATGAAAAAGTGTGAGATACTGTGTATATTATAGAGTGTGTGAATGTGTATATAAGAGTGTGAGAGAGTGTATGAGAGATGGGATGTGTATGTGTATGTATGTGAAAGACAATGTGTATATGTGAGAAAGTGTATATGTATTATGAGATAGTGTGTGTTTGTGTGAGAGAGAACGTGAACAAGTGAGAGAAAATATGTATGAATGAGTGTGAGAGAGTATGTGTGTGCAAGATTTTATGTTTCTATATTTATCTAAAATTCAACAAATTAAGTGAAAACCTTTTCACTTAAAATTCTAAACATAAATGAATTAGTAATAAATGTATTAAATGATAAGAGAATTTTGTTATCAAATACGTTAAATTTAAAAATTTCTTGATCAATTAATTTTCAATAATAAGTAAAGTTATCAAATAAAATAAGCCCTTAGTGTAATCTGCACAAGGCTACCTTTCAACGGTACATGGTTCACGCAGTACTGCAGACGAGTTCAAAACACCCTATCGCGAGTAAAGACACTATTTAGGTAAATATTTAGATAGATTCGGTCTTTGGTACATTTGTGGTATGGATTAAATTTTAGAGAATTTATGACATTAACTGATGTAACCAAGATTTTTTAAATTTTAATCATGACTCTTACAGATTCTCAAATACCGAATCTATCTAAGTATTTTCTTACGATTGGATTTTAGCCTAAGACGCCACCATGGTGATATTGGGACTGGTGATAACCTTTTGAGTATTGGGCCTACCCCAATAAGAAACAGTTGGGCCTTTAAATATAGTGTTTGGACAAGCTTCAGGAGTCAACCCACCCTGCTTATTGATTTCAATTGAAGATGGCCCTCGGACTGGCGGAAGATTCAATCCACAATTGACTAGAGTCCAGATAACATCTAATTTGTAATATGAAAAGCCCATTTCAGACCAGTAAGGTAATCTAGGCCTAGAGTCCAATTCTTAATTGAAATTTCAGTGGTCAAATGGCCCTATTCTTTTTGAGAATTTATTTCTCCTTTGAACTCCGTTACACATATAGTTTCTAGAAAATATATTTTAATATTATTTGTTTAGTATTTCAAAAAAAGTTAACACAATGTAACAAAATTCGCCACAAACTCTAATTTATAACCTCGAAGTTTCAAACATGGATCGTAAAAGTAATTAAAAGCACATGATTATTGCCAACTATTAGAATTTTTGTTGTACTATTTCTAATACCGAGAATAATTGCAAAAATTCTACTATTGTGATTATGTGTATTAAGACAAGTATTGACACAAATTGTAGTATCATTCTTGGTCAGTTGTTAGATTAGAGTTACAATAAACTAGTATAAGACTTTCATGTTAATAGAAAAACAATCTGAGATAAATCTACAAAAGAAAATAAATAAAATTGGACCAATTATTTCAAATCAAATATTTGTAATTCATGCAACACGATTTTTGCTACATAGATCAATTTTGACAAATAATTTTGAATTTGTAGTCTCAAAAAACTCATTAATCTATTTAAAGTTTAAATTTTCTTCTCAACAACTCCCTCACTTCTTTACCAAACAATGCAGATTCAGGCAGCTGAGGAAAGCAATAGAAACCATGAATAGCATTTGGATATTCAACCAACTTCACTTCTTTCCCACATTTCCTCAACCCTATCACAATACCTTTTTTGCCAATCTTGCAATGTATCAAACCTTCCAATAAACACCAGCACTTCGCTTGGAAACTCCCCTGCCAAAACATCTTCTGCTTTAATACAATTTGATCCGCCACCAAATACATTGGCCGCTTCATGGTTTCTATTCACATCCTCTGGCAAGAAATTCCTCCACATTCTGTCCGTGCTCTCAATTGTAGGCGTTTTTTTTAGCCTCAGTTCCGATTCGGTCCGCTCTTCTCCTTCGAAAAATGGTTGCAAGACTAGCAAACCAACAATCTTTAATTTCTTGAATTCATTAGGCTTCTTGCAAGCCTTGCTTGTTACATGATGGGCTATGTTTCCTCCGGCTCTGAAGTATTCGATGAGATCAGTATTGGAAGGCAAAACAGCATAGTTTTATGCATCTATGTACTTCAGGTGTCAAAACCATCTTCATATGCACACGGAAATTTATGTTCTGGGGGAATGGCGGTAGTTAACGGATGCAACGACGGCAGACTGCACCTGCAGGGACGTACAGAAGTTAAGACTTGACGGGGCAAGATTTTATAATATTGTATTATACATTTGGGAAACAACTTTATACTTTTTGTAAAATTTTTGTTAGGCCAAATATTATTTTTATAAGAGTAAAATTGAATTTCTAAAATTGTTCAAGAGGAAAAAAAAAATGTAATTCTTGAATTTTTGGAGGGTGCATGACCGCCCCATCCGCCCCCCCTAATGGTCCGCAAGTGGGTACCTGAGCTGCTACATGCTAGGCGGCAACTCAAACTATCAAACACTTTGGTGTCTGGACCATAACGTTCAAATCCACCTCCATGAAAATAGATTATCAATGGCAATGACTCTGTTTGGGCAGAAAGATTATTCATTATTCTCTAAATATTATTTTACAATTATTTTATAATACACACATTTTTTTATTAATTTCGGTCTCATATATATTATATCAAAGAAGTTATTAGTACAATACTTATTCTAATATTTCGAATAATAATGTGCTTAAAGCTAATTTTTCACCTGAAGAGCTAGTCTTGGGAAGGAAGAGGCGGAACCAAAGATTGCGAGAGGGGTCAATAGAGATGTCACAAGAGGAAATTGGTGTGTTGTTGAAGACCAGCTTGGTAGAAGCTATAGCTTTCGGCTCGAGGAGGTTAAAGAGACGCCGGTTGATGGTGCCATCGGAGCGGGCACATAATTTGCCAGCCAATGTAGATGCCGAGATTAGCAGTCTTGTTTTAATTGGAAGCTCTGGTTGTTTATGTTCTGAAGTCTTAACATCCATTCGTGTCGTGTTATCGTGACATAATATCAAATGTATTATAATGTAAGTAATGTTATCATATATGGTATAGGATTTTATATAGGGTTGTGGCTGTAAGAATTTAGCAACTTCTCTCCAATTCTTCCAAGTTATAGTAAAGTTCTCTCACTTGAAGTTTGGCAGCCACAAGACAGAAAACTTCCAAGATATTTGCTACAATGAGTTTCCTTGATTTATTCAGGATAGGACGGCCAGCCCATTTCTCCACTTGTGGTGAAAATTTTGGAGTGATTGGCATCCGCATGTACGTGCTTAAGTTCCATTGAGTATGTGTAGGTGAGTCCATTTGCATATGTAACGCAAGCAAGTGAAGGGACCCGAGGGAGCTAGTATATTTAAAGGCAAAAATTTAGGTAGATTCGGTTTTTAGTTATACTTGTAGATCTTGTGGTGTGGATTAAACTTTAAAAAATTTATGACATCAACTCATGTAAGTAAGATTTTTTAAAATTTAATCATGACCACATCTACAGGTAGAACCAAAGATCGGATCTATCTAAATATTTAAATATTTAAAACCAACTGTATATGCTGAAATGCATACAATCAACTGGATTATAATGTGGACCTTTTTGTTCATAATTAGTGTACAAACTTATCAGTTGATCAATTGCAAAATATGATTCAATGTAATTTAGTTCGACTATGGTAAGTAAGTCAACTTGTTTTAATAAAGGTCATAAGGCTATTGTGTGGGAAATCGAAAAAATCTAGTGATCCGGGTTCTGGACAAAAAATTTTTTCTTATTCACTTTATAATGTTAAATGAATATTATATATTGTTAAATGATTGAAAATTAATAAAATCAGTATATTTTTTAATAATCTCAAGACTGTCATATAGCTAAAACTTACTCATTCTGCACTTTACTGAAAGTCACAATTGGTCACCTCTTCTCTTGTCGCTGTCCTAGTTGAATACTTGCAATGACGGGGTGGGGATCGCATGCATCCATAAATATATCAAAGATTGGCTATGCATGTGGTTGTAGATATAGCTATAATTTCCTTTCATTTAATGGGTAGGACATCATGGATGTGGTTTTTCTGAACCAATATATGGAGTTAGGAAATTCAATTAAAGTCCAATTCTTCCCAAACTAACAATATTTTATGTTAATTAGGAGATTAATTTTTCAGTGTGTGTCCACATCAAGCATAACAAATACAAATTTGGTTGTATCGAATTATCAACTAAAGTATATACATCTAGAGTTTGCACTTTGTACGTTTAATCATTCTTTTTTTTTTTTTTTTAAATTTTAAAAAAGCAAAAATAGCAAAATTTTAATTAGATAAAAATAGGTAGGGGACTAGACCTTACCATCACACAAGGATTAAGCATAATTCACGCAATTAAGCACAACCTAACTTATCAAGCCTAAGTAATCCCCGTGCCAATTTTTAAGGTTTAATCACGATCACAAGGTCTACAGGTAGGATTAAAAATCAAATCTACCTAAATATTTTTCAGCTAAAAAATCAACAACTTTGTTGCATAACTCTTGAACTCATTAATCCACCGAAAAACTTGCAATTAAGTAGTGGTACTTCATGAAACACCAAACTCATGTGGTAATGGAGTGGAGTAATATCTACCTATATTGATAAAGGCCCCATGTGCCTATGAGCGTTGCTCGGATGGTAAGAAAGTGATGCATCCACGCGAAAGATCTAAAATTCAACTCTTATTACTGTTCGTTCTGTATATCGATAACAGGTAATTTGTAAAAATTACAGTAAGTTGTAGCTTATCATGTGTCTAAAAAATAGGAATAACGTATACTCTTTGTAAACTTCATATTACGACCAAAAAAAGATCCCATGTCATGAAGAAAAATTGATTGAAAAGTGATGGAACTTCGTATTTTTCAGTCATACTCAATATTTTTTAATCATATTAACGACTGTTATATTCATTTTACATTACAGAGTGAATAATTAAAACTTACTCAGTCATGAAGTGTGAACCAACTAGTGCTAATTGAATTTTGTGATGAAAAGGTGGTTGGTGCTTGATGTCAAAGGCTCAAAGCAGCGTTAAATATCTTAGATTGTTGTGAGATGCACTGTGTCCAAACTCCAAACTCGTACGTTAACTAGCTAATTAATTGTTCCAAAGATAGAAAAAAAAAATTATTAAAATTTTCGTATCTTTAATTATTTGAGATATTTGCTCATGAAAAATTAGATGCAGTCTATCTGTAACCGGTAAGTTATAGGCCAAGCTAGCTTCGTCTAAAATTTTTTTTTTGTTGTTGTTCATCCCATATTATAGAGTGAATATTACAAATCGTTGTGATAATAAAAAAAAAATCATGCAACGAAACACATATCTGATACCACTTGCAGGGGTTAAAATAATTTTTAATTTAAAAGAGCCAAGAACCAAATAAACCAAAGTATCAACATTAAAGTCGATTATTTTATTCTCACACAAAACTCAAACTTTGGTGACAAATTCTTAACACCGCACATTTGCGGATTTTCCTTTACTCATATAATTTGTAGGGAGATTCTTACATGGACCGAATCAATGGCATAGTGTCATGGACCCCTTGATTCATGTTATTCCACATCACCCCACATCACTTAAATGAATGATATGGAACAGCATGGACCAAGGGGTCCATAACACTATGCTATGGGCCCGGTCCATGCAAGAATTTTCTTAATTTGCACATACACACAAAAGAATATCATGAAAATTAGAAGAAATATTTAGGAGGATAAAAACAATTTGAATTTACACGAACATATTAATCAAACTTTTCAGTGCAATTTTCTCAATTAAAATAATTAGGCACAAAATCTTTAAATAAACATCAATCTAATCTAAATCTTTAAGGAATTCAATTAACACAATTTTCTAACACCAAATAAATTAGAGAATAAATCCCTTATAAATTCAACTACCAAATTTCCTAAACCAATTACTAACAAATCCTATTTGGGTTTGGTTTACATGCCAACATTACCTCCCTTAAACCAAACCTTCACAAAATCCGATCTGACACTATCACGAGTTACAATCTCCATACAAATTTTGGTTGCTGTACGAACCGTGTATAACCCTAACTCATAGTTGGTCACCATTTTCATATTTTCACATGAAAGTGGACGGATTTTGTATTTCGCATACAATTTGGTAGTTGATTCTTTTCGATTAAAGAATTGATCCATATTTACCAATTCATAATTGAAGACATCATAATTTTGTTTCACACAATAATCCTCAAAATAATCTCCAAAAACCATTATATCATACTTTTCTTTTTGACAGTTTGCACCACCAAAATTTTCAATTTTATAATTTTGAATTAATCAGTCCACTCCACCATGATTTTGAACAACAATTTTAAAATCACTCATTTCTTCTAATAATTCATAGATTCCAAGAAAATCAATTTCATCCATCACATTATTCTTCTCAATAATATTTTTAAAAACATCAATGGTGTCATTTTTCAAGTTCTTTTCCTTCTTTCCCAACCAAATCACAAATTTTCATCTCATCCTCATCCAATTCCTCAATTTTTTCTTTTTCATGGATATATTCCTCATCATCAATTAATTTCACAATTATTTCTTTTTCATGAACAAAGTCATCATTCTCAATAACCCCAAATAATGAATGCAAAACAAAATTTTCGACCTCATAAAATTTTTCACTAATTATGTCATCATCGACATATATATCCTTTTCAAAATCAACTTGTCATTTCAACTCAAATATAGATTTGCAATCACAATCATTAATGAATCCGCAAATTCCATTAAAATATAAAATAAATCTGGCCAAAAAATTCAGGTGATTGAGCATTAACAATAACTCTTTTGAAGATTTTTTTTGACCATTGATTTATGCATATTTTTGAAAAATAATATTGCTTTCCTCTTCATAATTTATTTTTGGTAAAGGATTGGATAATCTCAATTCTATGACATCACCTAAACTACATCTTTTCAAATATTCTTCCATAATGTTTGCCCATTCAAATCTTTCTTCGCTGCCCATAAACATGTGCAAAATTTTAATTTTTTCACCATTAACAAATTTTCTACCCATCATGATAATAATACCAAAAAATATATATATTTATGTACCTTGAGAAAATTTTATTTTCTCCGTTCTTAAATTTCTTGGCCTACCTTGCTCCTTAACTGCAAATTTGACATGACTTTTTTCTCGTGATAATTGTCCAACACTAACAATTTAATACAACAGGATCTTTTTTTTCATATCACTGTCCCAACTAGGGTCAATTTCGATTACACCCTAATTGTCAAACGAGTATTTCAAAACCATCTTCTCGTGGTCCAATATTCAAAATTCGAGTATTCCAACAATCTTCATGCCCAAGACCACAGTCTAGGACTCTTCTTTTCTACAATTTTTGACAAACACTCCAGAATCAAACTCCTGAACCTAGAGCTCTGATACCAATTTGATAGCCAAAAAAAATCACATAGCGGAACGCAAATCTGATTCCACTTGTAGGAGCTAAAATAATTTTTAATTTAAAAGAATCAATAACCAAATAAACCAAAACACCAACACTAAAGCCGATTTTATTCTCACACAAAACTCAAACTTTGGTGACAAATTCTCATCACTTGCAAATTTTCCTTTACTGATACAATTTGCACATACACACAAAAGTATATCGTGGGAAGTAGAAGAAATATTTGGGAGGATAAAAATCAATTTTATTAATCAAACTTTTCAGTGCAATCTTCTCAACTAAAATAATTAGGCATAAAGCTTTTAAATCTACACATCAATCTAATCTAAATCTTTAAGAAATTTAAATAACACAATTTCTTAATACCAAATAAATTTGGGAATAAATTCCTTACAAATTTAACAACTTATTTCTTAAATAAATTATTAACATATCCTATTTGGACTTGGTTTACATGTCAACATGTTAGATGATTAAAAAGTAGAGAGTCCTAGTACTTTTTCAGTAATTTCAATGACTGTCATACCTATTTCGTATTATGAAGCGAGTAGCTAAGACTTATTCTTTGGTCTACTAACATCTTGCTTAATTATGTCCAGAATTCCTCAATTATTCTACACCTGCCGAAATTTGATCTCCTAATTAAGTCCCAAATTAACTGTTTCCATGAAGAAAATTACAACAAAGGAATGATTATAAGAAATTAATCTCACTAAAATATATAATGAAGAAAGATGAATTTGGTAATTGACAAATATTTATCTGATTAATTCGGATGTGTATCAGAATTCAGAAGAAATAGTGTTAATCTCACCCAGAATCCCACCAACATCCTCTCATTGCAAAAGAATAAGCTTTACATTTTCATCAAGGGAACAAATTTTCGTACCAAATTACGACTATAATAAGTCTATTTGATTCAGTTGAGTTTGGCATGAAAAAATAGCACTTTCAAACTTTGTTTAGATACTTTTAGATTCTTCTAATTTATGGGGCAACTTGGATTACTCATTCAAGTTGACAATAAATTTTTTTTTTTTTTTTTTAATAAAAATAAAAACACACCAGGTTTTGTTCACTGGAAATAAAAGAATTTTCTTAGGTTATATGATCATGATAATCTTCAGCTAGAAGTAATTAGACCGAATGTAAAGCTAATTGCGAGTCAAAGTTTTCTTGATCAAGTTTTCAACTACTCCAACTACAGACAACAAAACCAATTAATATAACAATGAATTTGACAAGAGTTCTCTTGTCTTCTCTGATAAATTTGATACCCTACCCGCTATCTTTCTTTATCTTGTGCCTACTTGTCCTTAACTTGGCTAGCACCTTAATCTCATCGACTAAAATTGGCTTTTGCTGATTTCACCTATAACATCTCAACAGTGCACATGTACACAAAGTTATAATACCTCTAGATACATAAAAAGAAAAACGAAATCTAATTAAATATTTAAAATAAAAAATTAGCAATTTATTATAATTTTGACATGTAAAGTAACTTTGACAAATAATCATAAATTTATACCTTTATAAATCAATTTCCATCATCTCACTATGTGTTAATTAGTGTAATATATCCTTTTATTTCATAAAGAGTTAATATTACCTTGGTCAAGAAAATTTATTTTGCAATTAGTATTTGATGTTAATTATTTAACTGTTGAAAAGAATTCTTGACTATTACATCAAAATAATTACCCGAATAAAAACTTGAATTTAAAAGAAAAAGGTTATTAATTATCTAAAAACTAAAGATGGTAAATTTTGTTTTGACCAAAAGTACAATCTGTTTGAAATGCAGCAGTATAGTTATTCACATTCAATTGAAGTAATGGTTTGGAGAAAGTTACGTTGTCTCTCAATGGAGCTGGTAGGGGTGAGTACGGGTACTTGCTCCTTTTAACTCTTTTGACTGATTCGCCCCGTATCTTGCGAGTTAATAATCTTTTGACCCTAATCCGCCATCATGTTTGTGGGTACCTGGATGTCGGGTACTCGCTAAGTGAGAGTTGGAGCATGCGGATATCTGGTTCTAAGACAAACTATCAAATAAACCTGTTTTAGTTCAAGCAAAATGCTTGAGGGGGATCAACCAAAATTTGAGGGGCAGGTAACCGCTTATGCCCATACCTAATTAGGTTTATCTCTAGAATAGGTTATAAAATTATAATTTTACACCTAATATGCGGGACGAAACGGATACCCATGGATATTTAAAAAAGTGATCCGTAACCGTATCCAAAATAGCGAGTATCCGACCCTCAAATGATCCGGTCAATGGATGAGGGTCAGATACCCTCATTTTTCTGAGCGGGGCGGGGTAATCGGATTAGCCGATTTTTTTTGCCTATCCCTAGGAGCTGGCTTGCCATTATTCCCTCTATTATATTGAAAGTGTCATATTTCTCATTTTTTATTATTTCAAAATGTTTCTCATGTTCAAATAGTCAAACATAATCATTAATTATATTTTTTTCACTTTTATCCTTTGTCTTTTTATAAAAACAAATGATACACTATTCAAAATTTGAATTTTGGAAAGTAAAATGGGAAAAATTAAAACTCTATCACTATCAATACACTATTCTTAATAAGTTGGATTTCCCAAAAACAACAAAAATTATGAGACAGGTAGTAAAAGAAAGGAAAATTATTTACAAAATCACAAATTTAGTATTATTTAATTTTTAAAATTAATATACGTGACAAAATGATATTTAATCACTAATCTTTAATTTTATATAGTTGGTCGGATTTCTTTCTTTGTTTAATAAATCTAATGACATATTAATGGTTTTGTCACTTTGTATAAATAAATAAATAAACCAAACCTTATTCCTAGTAAGTAGAATCGGTTGTATGAATTCTACTATATCATTGTGTTCTATCATGAATTATATCATCCTCAATTAATTTCTAGATGGATTATATCTTTCTTATATGTTACCCACCAAATATTTTTAGTCTTTCCCTACCCCTCTTGACTGTCTCTATCTAAAATATACTCGCTTAAATAGACATATCTATTGGTTGTCTTAACATATGATCTAACCATGAGAAATATGTTTCTCTCATATTCTCATCAATAAGTGCTACTCCAATCTTATCACGAATATGCTCATTGCATATTTTGTCTATTCTAACATACTCACACACTCATCTTAACATTCACATTTCTACTACTTTTATTTTTTATTTATGTACGTAATTCACTGTCCAACATTCATATTTATAAAACTTTTGACACTTTGTATAGATCCAAAGAAATTAAACCCCCATTTAAGATTTAATTGGTATATTAGTATATCTGAATTAACTAGAATGAAAGTGTGCATTTTTCTAGTGCCAAACATCTAGATTTTAAAAGACTAAATGATTATTTGCACCGTTGATAAGCAACAGATACGTTCTCAAAGATGAAATGTATTTGATTGCGTTAAGATTCCAGCTTTCCAGGTAGCCAATAAACTTCATACCTCAATTAGAGATTTTCTTTTCTTTTTTGGACAAAATTAAAATTCTATAACATGTTGATTACCATTAATATTACAGTTACGAAGATGAGAGGGCCGGTCAGATTCACAACAACAAATTCACGTATTTATTACTAAGGATGAAGAATATGGTCCACCTACTTTATCAACGCCATTACTCGATGACAACATAATAAAGCAGATAAAGAAAAAAAATAAAAAAAAGTAATACAATTATAAGAAGAGAAAAAAAAATTCTTGTATAGACACAAACTTTTTTTTTTTTTTTAATGCATTATGTAGACACAAATCTATCATATGCGGTAAGAATATTTGACCATGAAAGGCCAAGTTGTAGTTTCGATATTAGGTTATCAATTGATCTCTTCGTTTTTACACGTATTCGATTTTTAATCTTATTTATATATTTTAAGATATAGATTAAATTTCATAAAATAAATGATATTAACAGATATAAATAAAATTATATAAAATTTAATTTATACCACAAAATATATCTAATAGAATTCAAAACGGCGAATTCTACTTGAGTTTTTTTTTTCATCTCCTTGTGATTACATAATACAAACGTTAGGTCAAGCTACCCCAACTATATTAATGCAAGTTCTTTACTTTCACGGAAAATGCTAAACTAAAACAGAAATTTTATAGCTAGCATTGTTAATTAGAGCTAAGTCCTTTGTTTCCACGGAAAATACTAAACTAAAATGAAACTTAGGATATATTACATGCAGAAGGAAGCAAATTTTGGATCAACATTTAGGTTTGAAAAGAAAGAGAGTAGGTTGTCAAATTGTCCAAAAAATTCACTTCCCCGCCTCACGAAATATTTAAGATCATCATAAATTCGTAATTATCTTGAAATTGACGAATCCCCAAATTGGAAGCAATTTTTATTTTTTGGTTCAAATTGGATATTGATGTTAATTTTTCTTGAGCTAGGATATGATTTACACACAATGTCCTCTTAATTTTGTGATGTTTACAAACCTATTGTTTTGAATTCTTGTAGTATACAACAAATCTCAGTCATTAAATCTTTAAGCTTATGAAATCTTCATATTCACCAATTAATTATTATTTGCATACAATTGAATTGTGATTGTCGTGATCCCATCTATCCTACTCAACAACCTTGTAAGAGGAAAATAAGAAAATCCACATCCCAAAGGAGGTTACTTTGGTCATTTCACCATGTTATTAAGAAAATAGCCCCAAATCCTAGTTTTTCCATTTCAACACAATGCCCTGCATTTAAATTTAGATCTTCCTTCATAGTAATTATTTTTGGGCGGACCATCAGTTGATGATATCTTGTGATCATCTGACCACATAAATCATAATTATGAAGTCATATAATATTGACTTACCCCATTATGTGATGGTCATTTGATATTATAAGTAAGAGTTCTTAGTTCAGTGTAATATTATTTTATATTTTTTCTATTATATATTTTAAAATAAATTACCAATTATAACTTCCATTCTTTTTTCTTAACTATTCTATGAAAAAATCAATTACCAATTAAAACTTTTATTCTTTTTTCTTATATAATTTTCTTTTAGTTATTACACATATTGTGTGTACCTTATCACTAATATATGTAATAGTCACAAAGTATGCAATCGAGTAAGTTTATCATATAAGTACTTTATACACCCAAGAATATCAACCTTTCCTTTCCCATTTGCCACCATCCCAAATATATATGGACCCTAATTTATGGATAATCACACCGTGCTAGTTACTTTACATTGACTAGTAAAAACTACTTGTCCTCTCTTTGCCTACCAATAAATGTTCAAATTAAGTCCAATTTAAAAAGAGGTCACGTCTCTAACTTATTAACATGTACAGTAATGTAATTTTAGAAAAATTATGATTTGTTTTAAATTATTTATTGTATTAAAAATTTTAAAAAATATTATATGATATTTTTTTAATTTTTAATATCATATTAATAAGAACAAGAATTATCTAATTCATATATTAATACAAAAAAATAATTTATATACTTTGAACTATTTATTTATAAAATTAATAATATTTAATAACATTTTTAATATAATACAACGCTTATTTTCAAAGTGACATATAATATCAAGTCTATGACACCAAAGATGTTACAAAATACCCATTCGCCCCTAGAATAATTAACACTAGTGTTACTACTATACAAGCAATTCCATCTATATATACAAGCAAAATAGGTGACCAAATAGATCCATTACAAGGACATATCTTCCCTCACAATCTCTCAACATTTTTTTACTTTCACATTTCTTCCTTGCCATAGTTAATGATCTAACCATGTCCCCTAAACCAACAACCACCACTTCCACCACCTTCCCCTCCATAGAAAAATGCGACACCACCGTCGACCGCCAATTCCATCGCGGCGGACCTCGACGGAACCCTATTAATCTCCCGTTCATCCTTCCCATATTTCATGCTCGTAGCCATTGAGGCAGGCAGTCTGTTACGTGGCCTAATCCTCCTCCTCTCTTTCCCCCTCGTAGCCATCGCTTATATATTTTTCTCCGAAGCCTTAGCCATCGAGATGCTCATTTTCATCTCCTTCGCGGGCCTCAAAGTCCGCGACATCGAGCTAGTGTCCCGCGCTGTGCTGCCGAGGTTTTACGCGACTGACGTGAGAAGAGAGAGCTTTGAGGTGTTTGATAAGTGCAAGAGAAAAGTGGTTGTCACGGCGAATCCGACTATTATGGTCGATCCATTTGTGAAGGACTTCTTGGGAGGCGATAAAGTTTTAGGGACTGAAATTGAAGTGAATCCGAAAACTAAAAAAGCCACAGGGTTTGTAAAGAAACCTGGGGTTTTGGTGGGGAAATGGAAAAAGTTGTCTTTGTTGAAGGAATTTGGTGATGAAAAAGTCAGCCTCACGTTGGGATTGGAGATCGTGAATCTGACCACGATTTCATGTCCATTTGCAAGGTTAGTTTCACTTTTTATTTTGGTCTCCACATCTCCTTTGTTTTTGTTGATTATATAAGAATAATATTTTCTTGACTTCTCAAGAAAATTTTTTGCAATTTTTTTCTTTCAGAAAATTTGACAATTCATGTAAGAAACTAATTCCTTGTATTTTGAAAATTTATATAATAAAATATTAATTATATATTTTAGAAAATTATAACTTACAAATTTTTAAAACATTCTCAATAGAATTGTAGAAAATTTTCAATGTTTTTATTTTTCTTGAAAAATTTTATAGCTTAGTTAGAATATCATATCATTGTATTTTATATATTTATACACTATGATATTATGTACTTGGAATAGGTATACAGTACAAGTTTTAAAGTACAATAATAATAGAACTATAAAATTTCTTATATATATTTTTTTAAATCACCCTTCCCATTACTCTAATGGTTTAGTGACTTGAACCTTATGATTAATAGATTATATAAGAAAAGTGTTTCACCACCTAAACTGCATTTTGTGATATAAAATTTTTTTATGTTAGTAAACTTTGAAGAAAGGAGGGGGGTAAAGCTAATTAATGTTTATTAAGTTTGATTTGCTTAAAAACTTAATTTCATAGAATAAATAGATTATTATAGGAATGTGGTAACGGAAATTTATAATTTCCATTAGCAAGGCTGGATCACATTTAATTTAATTTAAAAAATTAGAAATTGTCTGTTAATTTCCATATTGTTTCTCTACCTTAAATATTCTTTATGTAATAGACAGCACTTTTGATGTTTTGTGCAATTGTTAGTAAAACTAATTATTACTAGTATATCTTTGTTGAAAATGTGTTCTCCCGCAATATACTGTATATTTAAACGATTAAGGACATTACGTTTTGATAATCAATAGATAATATAGAATTTTCTGTCGGTTGAATTGGTGATAATCAACTCATATTTATGGTTACCTTTCAATTTACAGGCAACACGAAAATCTGTATAAAATGGTTTTTAAATCCTTTCTTTTGTTGAAAATCAGTGAAAAATGGGTTTTTAACAATGTTTTTGAATGTGGTTAAATTCAACCCATGTGTAATCCAGATCTTGATGTTTATGTCCTTTAATTCTACCTTTTCTTTTTCCCCTTTGGGAGCCAAAATGGTAATATATATAATTAATGAAGTAGTTGGAAGGAAGACGTTAGTAGCATTGCAATGAATCTAAAGGGCCCACACCATTTACTATTACAGTTGCCGCTCAAGTGATGCAAATTAATGTAGAAAATGTTAGTGAAAGCTAAGTAAAATTTATTTTAATTATCGAGTAAATTTTAATTTAGAATGAACAGTTTATTAATTAGTAAAACATAATCTCTTACTTTATAAAAATATGAGTCACTTATTTTAAATCGTTCATTCTCATTGATTATGAATCACTAAAATAGGTAATAATATTTGAATAATAATCGTAAACTTTTGTCGTCACCGTGGTGGTTCTTGAATTGAATTGCAATAAAAGGTTGGCATGTCTTTTAACACATTTCTTAAATCTTTTTAACACATTATGGCCTGTAAAGACCGAGGAGATACTGCCCTTCTTTTAATTTAGTCAACAAAGGTTTAATTAATGTAGTTAGTTGTCCAACTGTAGAAGATAAACGTTAGTGGAACAACCTCTGTACACTGCCAGCAAGCAAACCAAAATACCATAAATTTGTTAGGTTGGTTGATCATCTCTCTACTGGCCTAAGATTTTGTTTTTGCTTTTCTACACTTCTGTTTTAATTGGTCTAGGATGTCAATTTTTGTTGTTTATATTCAACTAAATTTAGTGTACAATGAATCCTTATCCTTGCACTATTATTTGCTGAAGGGAAATTATGTAGCAAGTTTACCAACATTGGAAGATTAGATTTACTTGAAAAATCTAATAAGTAACATATACTTGACTATTTTGTCTTTCAAATAACAACTAGATAGGCCAAAAATTATTTATTTGGCTAAGTTTAATTGAATGCGTGTTTCAACTTTCAAAGTCATTAGACATATTATGAGTACAGCATTTGAATTATGTCCATACAAAATGTGGCACATGCTATAAATAAATGAGAAGTGGGGTAGCGGATGAAAAAGTAGATTACAAATTGAATAATAATTTTGTTGGAACAGTTTTTATTTAAAATAATTATTATATAATTTTTTAAAATATAATATATGTCAAATAAAAAAATAATTATAAAATATTATTTAACGAATAATGAATAATAATCCTTATCCAAACGGACAAAAAGTAATTATTCATCATGTCAAATTAAAACATTGTTTTCTTGTCTAATATAATTGTGATTTTCTTCTTTTATTTTAGAGGAATTGAAGAGGAATTCTAAAATTATGTGGCTGCCGAAGGATGATTTTGTGAACTAGAATTACAATCTATAATTCTTTATTTACAAAACATGTTGGATGACTTTTTTTGTTTTTTTTTTTTGGTTTTTTGCATGCATTACATTACAATGTATGGTGCTAATTAACCTACATCAAACAGGAGGGCTATATGGTGCACCCTAGCAAATCAGCAACTCCTTTGCCACTTGATCGACTAAAAAGCCCACTGATCTTCCATGATGGACGGCTGGTTCAACGTCCGACCCCACTTAACGCATTGATCACCTACATTTGGCTGCCCTTTGGATTTGCACTCTCAATATTCCGCGTATACTTCAATCTCCCTCTCCCAGAACGAATTGTACGCTACACATACCCCATGCTAGGCATCAACCTCGTGATCAAAGGGACCCCACCTCCAGCTCCATCCAACGGCTCTCCAGGCAACCTCTACGTATGCAACCACCGTACAGCCCTCGATCCCATCGTGATTGCCATTGCACTCGGACGCAAAGTCTCTTGTGTTACGTATAGTGTAAGTAAACTCTCGAGATTCCTATCTCCGATCCCGGCAGTGGCTTTGACACGTGATATCGTGAAGCAGATGCTGCCCGTATCAAATCCCTCCTACAAAAGGGTCTCTTATCGTGGTTTGCCCGGAAGGCACTACGTGTCGCGAACCTTATTTATTGCGATTTAGTGCTTTATTTGCGGAGTTAAGTGACCGAATAGTCCCCGTCGCGGTCAACTTTAAGACTAACATGTTCCACGGGACAACTGTTCGCGGAGTCAAATTTTGGGACCCTTAAGAAATTTCATGAACCCTAGGCCAACATATGAGGTAACATTTTTGGATAGGTTGCCGGAGGAGATGACGTGTAAGGCCGGCGGCAAATCGGCGATTGAAGTGGCCAATCATGTACAAAAGGTTTTGGCTGGGGTTTTGGGATTTGAGTGTACTCAATTGACTAGGAAAGATAAGTATATGTTGCTAGGTGGGAATGATGGGAAAGTGGAGTCCATGTATGGTAAGAAGCCAAATGGTACCTAGATCTTTAGTTCAAGGTCTTTGTGGTAATTGCATCGAAGGGTAATATGTACGTTGGTAAATGTTGCTTCATATGTTTAGTATTACTTGATTAAGAGATTGTTCTTGAAATGTATGATGATTTGTGGACTTGCATAAACAATTTGATGTCCTTGTGTAATGAAGGATATGTTCTTGTTAGTTAGTTCAGTTTTGTCATCTTTTTTAATTTATCAAATTATTTATTGGGGTGCTTTAGTGTTTAAAAGTCCTGTCAATTAGTGTTTAAAATTAATTAATTATGTTTTTTTTTTCTTTTTGTATTATAGAACAATAATCACCATTTAAGTTATATGTAAACATTTAAGTGAAAATTTAACCATAAATTTGTTTAAATTTTATATTAGTAAAGTAATTCTGGCTCGATTTCTTTTTATTTCATACACACGCTTAAGGGCTTTAGTCATTAATATTATCTCTCAAGTCCCACACATTTTCTATCAATAAACTATATGTACTATTTATTAGTGTTAACAATAATTTTTAAAATTTTAACTTTATATAAAAAAAAATAAAACAAAATATAATGTTATAATTGAACTGTATAATTTAAATACACACACTGAAACCACATTGTTGTGATTGTACCGTACGTATGTTCTTTACCTTTATATATAGTTCACTTCACACTACATACAACATATATGGAGCTAAATGTCTACTCTTTATGGGATACAATACAACTATTAACCATTTATATATATATATATATTCTTACAAATTCAAACAAATTTTTACTAAACAAATTCAATTCAAAATATTGAGTAAGTTATGTCGCTTTTCAACTCTATTTTTATCAATAATGTCACGGTAAATGCGGATTTGAATAGCCAACAAATGTAGATGGCAAATCAGCAAACATGACATGTATCGGTGCAATATTAATTTATTGCACGTATGATCGGAATTTCGAAACTAATGGCCATAAATTCCTTAGACCAAAGAGGGTTGAATTCCATTTTGTCTTTTTTATCTTTTCTCTTTTGTTGCTTCTTTAGACTATTTACAAACAAATATATTTCAAAATATTGATTTATGATCTTATCATAAAATGTACTCCTTCCATCTCATTTTATATATTAGTATTACTTTTTCTATTTTGTTTTGTTCTAAATTATTCATCACTCGTCAAAATAACAAATATATAAAAGTCATTTTACCTATTTTACTATTCATGCAAGTTCCAAAAAAGTATCATCAAAGTCATGTTTCGTCATTAATTATTCTCATAAACTATTTTTAAAATTGAAACTTTAAAAATAATTAAGAAATTTTGAATTTTAATTCAAGGACAATTATAAAAAAAAAAACTTATTAGTTGATCAAAAATTAATTTTTCTTAAATTACGTGTAACTTTAAACATACTAAATAAAATAAAATAAAATGAAAAGAATATTAATTTTTAAATACTAACACGTTACATATGTGATGTCAGCTATATTACAAGTGTACGAGATGTGACAGTATTTCGGAGTCATGGTAATATTCACGAATAAATTCGTATATGTTGCATCACGTAAAGGATGGCCCACACTCGTAATTTTATTTTTCCTAAATTACCTTTACACCATAAGCCATTATTGGTTAGACACAACTCGAAGCATTATGATCTAATACACATTAGTGATATTAATAATGTGTATTAACGTGAATTATATTCTTAGCTCGAATTTATTTACAAATTTTCCCTACACTAATACTTCAACTATGGCCATCACAGTTGAGGGTATATTCGGGAGTTTAGTCCTACCTTACCAGGGATGCCTCTCAATCACGAGGATGAATTTCCGACGTGTCAATCTCTCAACCCTCTATTTTTACATCAATTTTTTTTTATTTCTTTTTTTTTTTCCCTTGGATTTATACATCAATTTACCAGTTAGATTTTTTTTCCCGCTTTTTAAAAACCAGAAAAAAATTATTTAATATATATCGACGGAAGATATTAGTAACAATTAATATCTTCTGCTAAAAAATAAAAAATTCTCTGGTTTCAGTTATCCACTTTGCTCTTCAGCTTTTTTTCTAATGAGAGAGAAAGAGCGAGAGCTGGTGGTGTTTCAGATTGTCGGTGTTAGACTCGGAGTCGCCGGAGACAATGGCAATCGGTGCCGTCGTTTCCAGCCGGAATTTCGGTTCCTTTATCGGTTCAGGTGATTGTTTTATCTACACCCTACGGCTGCAATTCGAATTTCTTCTGCGTGTTTTGAACGCATGTAGAAAGTTGATTGAATGACAGTTTTTCAGTGAATTATCATTATTTTATTTTAATTTTCTTTTTCTTCTGCGAGGAAATTAGAAACAGAGCTTAATTGGATGGAGCTCAAAATGTGTGGTGTTTGTATAACTGATTATTATTATTATTATTATTATTTTATTTTTGTGTGTTTGTGTGTGTGTGAGAGAGAGAGTAGGAAATGAAACGATAATGGAACGCATGCACGCGAGTTTTTACCTGTTTGTTGTTATGTAGTACTCTATATTATTGTGCAAATTTATAATGTTGCTGTAATTTTCAAGTGAATGTTACAGAGCATTAATTTCCATTTTTTCTTGATTATATATATATATATATATATATATATATATATATATATTAAATTTGAGGAACTTAATTAGTATCGGACAAATTTGGAGAAGCATAGTCTTCAGTCCATCATGTAGAATATAGGAACATTGCCGAATAAAAAATAGATTTATCTTTTAGTTATGTTGCTTTTTGCTACTGCCATTTTAGTATGGCAAAATGTTGAGACCACTAAAAATTGGGAAGAAATTTTTTTACTTTAATCTTTCAGTAATTGATGTAGAATGATTGTTTCATTGATTTAAGCATCTCATCTTTCTGTTTGTGATTTTTTGTATTCAGTTGTGGATTATAAATGTATTCATCCTGCCGAATACTTGTTTTACCAGGAAAGGTATATCGAGGTGAACAAACTGCAGTCTGTCAAGGACATTTTTTAGCGTTTGATGCTCCACAATCTGTGCATAAGAATGGGTTTTACAATAAGCTATACATTCAAAGGGAAAAAGGTTTTCGTTTGTCAGATGCCTATATAGCTCATATCTCTATCCTGTTGGTCCTCCGTGTACTAGAAACTCAGGATCGACATTTCATATTCAAGCAGATAATCATCTTTCAATGTGTAAGATAAGAAGAACAAGAGGAATTTGCAAATGCTGGCTATCTTCAACATTTCCTCAGAGCAACATGACGCAACCGCAGATACTAGATAAACTTGGGTTTTTTGATAGGCAGTACCAGCAGTCAAAGCATGTAACTGCCACTGGGATCCGAGCTGACTACAAATCTGAAGATTATGACATAACAGAAGCAAAATTAGAGTCTCTTGTGTCATCAGAAGGAGCAGGTGAAGCTGTTGTAGAAGAAGTTGTGCAAACGAAATCTTGGTTTGAACAATTCCCAAAGCGCTGGGTGATAGTGCTACTTTGTTTTGCTTCATTTTTGTTATGCAACATGGATCGTGTGAGTAATTTCAGTTTTTTTTTGTATTATTTCTCCTGGTTTACGGGTCTGCGAACTTTCCTGAGTTTAGTGTAAAGAATTTTGTCAGCAAAGGAATTGCTCCATGTAGTAGCTTGTCGTTTGTGTTGCATTGAGCGATGAAATGGAGATTAGAGAAGCCACTGGTTGTCTAATCCTTTGATTGTTTTAATTTCAGGTGAACATGAGCATTGCAATACTTCCAATGTCAAAGGAATTCAACTGGAATAGTGCTACGGTTGGTCTTATCCAGTCTTCTTTCTTCTGGGGCTACTTGCTCACTCAGGTCTTACTCAAATTCTGTCAAATTCTTGCACTTTAGAGAAGAATACAGGTCAATTTTCAAATTTAGGTGTTTGACTGAACCTCTTGTGCTCTGTTTGAGCCAGAAGTTTAAGCTTCACAAGCCACAGAAACTGTTTCCTAGTGGTAGTTTTTTCATCTAAAAGATCTTTCATAAGATCTTTCATACTTAGCCAGTACCGAAATCTTTGAACCTGCAAATTACTGTTTAGTGTCCCTTATCTCAATTCTCAAGTATGGCAGAAAATTTGGTGCAAAATATTTAATCTAGATTGCTGCACTTTGATAATTCTATTTAATGCTCCCACAGGTTTTCACCTAATGTTGTTAACATGTCTAACTTTAACTGCGGTTGTTTTGTTATATTCTGAACCATTAATGATCGCCACACTCATCTTTCTGTCCTGGTTAATCAAATATTTTTTTACATACAACAAACTTGTATTCTTATTTTCTCTTCATATGACTAACGTTTGAAGAGTTATTTTATATGTGTGTACTCCCTGTTCATTTCTTTTTCTGCCTTTGGTGCTTATCCTTAGAATAGTGCAAGAAACTATATTGGCTACTTCTTGGTCATTTGTCGTTATTTTCTCAAAGACGTTTTTCCCTTTCATGTAGATTGTTGGAGGCATGTGGGCAGATAAAATTGGTGGGAAACTTGTCTTGGGTTTTGGTGTTGTATGGTGGTCAATTGCAACTGTTTTGACTCCAATTGCAGCCCGTATTGGCTACTTCCCTTCTTACTTGCAATGCGTGCTTTAATGGGAATTGGCGAGGTTAGGCTCCTTAGCTGAAATACCACTTGACTAGATTACCTGCTCAAAATAACATCTACTAAAGTTCCATTACTTCAGTTGAAAACATATTTCAAACCTTTTTTTGCCCTGCACTTTCCCATTCTTTGCAAGCACCATATTACTAAACCATAATTAAGTGAAGCTTACTATTAGATCTAGCTTAGTAATCTTTATTGGCTATTTCCACCATAGCTATTATTGTGACTTGTAAATCCTTGTAATGATTCCTTTGGTTATTGAACCTTGTACCACAGGTTTTGAAATGAAAAGCGAAGCTCTATAATTGGAGAATTAGTTTCATATTTTCATCCAAACAGCTGAAACTTGTTAGGAAAGTGCTTTTTCCATGTAAAGATATTAAGAAACTTGGTGTTTTGGGATAAACATTCTATATCCAACCTAAAGGGGTATTACAATTTGCATTTGAAATATTTTGGTAAATTGATTTATGGTTGAGTTCCATTAAGGGTAGCTACTTAAAAACTCTCTTTTCTATCAGATTGTGTTGTGATGTGCATTGCTAGGTAAATTTCGTAACTCTTCATATTTTGGTTTATTCGTTTTCTATGTCGGATCTTTCTATTGGTCAACTGTATTAAAAGCTTCCAGTTTTGCTTAAATTTTGAACAAAGAAATCTTGACTTCCTCATGTTTATGTGGATACCTTCAGTTTGCTAATTGAAAGGTAATTTGTTGTCAGGGTGTTGCCATGCCTTCCATGAATAATTTGCTTTCTAAGTGGATTCCTGTCTCCGAAAGAAGCAGATCCTTGGCACTAGTATACAGTGGCATGTATCTTGGTTCTGTTACTGGTTTGGCCCTCTCCCCTGTTTTGATTCACAAGTTCGGGTGGCCATCTGTCTTCTATTCTTTTGGATCTCTTGGAACCTTATGGATTGCACTGTGGCTGAGCAAAGTAAGATTTTGCTTTGTTAGGCAAGATGTGACCTTCTTGCTTCGCCAAATAAATTGTCCTTTTACATTTTATGTTTTCACAATTCAAAAAATTAGTTAATAGAAGTTTCTCAATGAAGTTAACTTTTCGGCCTTGACTATTTAGTGTATGATTTTTACATAATAAGATGTTTAGTGAAATCACTTCCTAAGATTCTCAGAGGAGTGGATAAGCTTAGAGCTATATCTCCTGGGGACTAGTGCAATAGAGCTTTTACTCTAGATTTTCATTGTTCTCTTATTTATTTTTTTTTTTCCTTGCTTTTACTCTTCCAGGCACATAGCTCTCCTAGTGAGGATCCAGATCTTAGTGCAGAAGAAAGGAAACTGATTTTGGAAGGCAGTGGATCAAAGAAACCTGTTTCTGCCATTCCATGGAAATTAATTCTATCAAAACCACCTGTCTGGGCTCTCATAATCTCCCATTTTTGCCATAATTGGGGAACATTTATTCTTTTGACATGGATGCCAACTTACTACAGTCAGGTACTATGGGATAACGAACTGAGATGTTCAAATATAATGTATTATGCTCTGTTGAAAGCTCAAGAAAGAGGTGAGAAATGGTTATAAATTTAAAAAGAGCTGCTAAATAATGATGCTTTGTTCACTTTTTGCCCTAGAAGCATATTGAATTTACTCCAGATAAAAATCAGTCATGCGAAAAACATTACCGCTGGCCCTCTTTATCTTTCTTGTTTTGCACTTCCATTGAGTCTCTCTTTGTGCTTCTTGTCTCTGTTTGGGTATTTACTAGTCACATACTGACACAAAATTTGTGAGATGTTTTCTTGGTTATCATGTTTTGGCGAATTTCATACCAAAGCAATAGTCATTATTTATTATCTTTGTACTGTGCCTTTTTACTTGTGCTTTTTTTTTTTTTTTTGGTAGAAACAGGAACACGTCACTTAAAATATTAAATAAGTCTTACATAACTTGAGCCAGTATGTCAGCTAAAACATAGTCCAAGTCACTGGGTTGGGGAACAGAGACTAAAATAGAATACAGGTACTGAACATACTTATGCTTAAAACACAGGTAACTGAACATAATAATGTGTAGTGCTGTTGAATTAGTGTTTCCTTTGTTCCCTAGTCATCTTCCTTATGCATTTCTAATATGTGTGTACTTCCTTCTTAATTTGTGAACTAGGTTTAGCCTGAAAATTGAAATTCAATTCATGTGATAATTATAGACATGTTTGGAAATTAGCCAATGAAACTATTAATCTAATATTTTCCCACCTCCCATCCTTTCTGTTCAGGTTTTGAAGTTCAACCTTACAGAGTCCGGACTTTTGTGTGTATTACCCTGGCTGACCATGGCTTTCTTTGCCAATATAGGAGGTTGGATTGCAGATACTCTTGTGAGCAAAGGACTCTCAATAACATCTGTTCGAAAGGTTAGGATATTAGATTTGCTCTCTCAACCACACGTAGTTAGAGAACACTGTGCAAGGATCTTCTGTGGATTCATGTTCTTAAATTCTTATATGAACTTCGTGGAATGGTCAAACAAGCACAGTTAATTTTGTCAACAGCATGTATGTTTTTCCCTAAATGGTTTTTCTGGAATAACTCCACAGATCATGCAGTCAATTGGCTTTTTAGGGCCCGCATTCTTTCTTACACAACTTAGCCATGTCAAAACACCGGCTATGGCGGTCTTATGCATGGCATGCAGTCAGGTCTGAACTATTGAAGTAATATTTAAATTGTGATTACCTTCAACTTTCGTCTCTAACTGCTATACTGTGGCCTTTTCATATTTGGACAGGGATCAGATGCATTCTCACAGTCTGGACTCTACTCCAATCATCAAGACATTGGGCCACGTTATGCTGTGAGTTAATTGTCTTACTTTTGCAATAAGATAAGGGTGTCAAACTTACACGCAAAGTAATCAATGCACCAGTTTCTTTTCCCAACTAATTCTATAATCATAACCTGTGCCTTCCACTGGCATGTAATTTCACCAAATTATTTATAGTCATCAGATATGAATGTGTACGGCATACCATTCAGAATTTGGCAACATATGACAATTTGTGACCTTTTTTTTTTTTTTTCCCCTGCACAGGGAGTACTGTTAGGGCTGTCAAACACAGCAGGAGTATTAGCTGGTGTATTTGGCACAGCTGCTACTGGATACATACTCCAACAAGGTACAGTGGATCCTCCTCTAACAAATTCTTGTATAAATAATTCCTTAGATGCAGTCATTTAACTAGGAACAACCCTATAAGCTCTTGAAGACGGTGATGTCTTTTATTGTACTCCCTCAGGTTCTTGGGATGATGTGTTTAAAGTGGCAGTTGCGTTGTACATCTTAGGCACATTAGTCTGGAACTTATTTTCGACTGGAGAAAAAATTCTAGAATAATGATCAAGAAAGGCGCAGAAATGCATTCAACATAACTAAGGAGTTAAAAGAGAAAAGGGATGCAAAGAGTATATAGCTATGTATAGCCGGAACAGTGAAACCAAGTAGGCTGAACCTGGATATATATGCGGATCCTTCATAGATGACTCCCCAGAAACACAACTCCAGACCATCACCGGGATTGCCTCAGAAAGAAAGTTCGTATATGTTGCTTCCAAATTTCGTTCTATTTTGATGTGTTTAAGCTGGAAAACCTGAGGGTATCACCAACATAAGTGAATGATCATGACAGATGGAAACCTGATTTATACCTCAATGTTTTCAATAGAAAGGGTATCATTTCTGCTCTAATCGTTTACTTAAGTTTTGAATAAGCTAGCTGTCCCTGAAGTCGAAAAGGTATCACAGGTTCTAGGCCCTTGTGGTATTTGTTAGACTTCCATCTATAAAACTCTGTACTATAAAGTACCCAGCTTATGCTTGTGGCATCATTGCCTCGTCCAGATTTTGTATTCGGCTTTTTGGTTGATTCATTTTGTGGAGAAGAGATGATAATTGACGATCTCAGGAGGAAGAAAAAAGAGAAAGCTATCTTCAAAAGATTATGTGCAACAAAGGAATACAATATTCATACATGTACCGCACAAGTATTTAGTAGCAAAAGATGTGATCAGTAAAGAGTTCTTATTCGAGATGAATACAAACAAAAGTCAGCTAATAACAAATGGATCATTTCTACAGAAGTTTCACAAAAGCAAAGCCATCAAATAAAACCCTCTGATGTCCCAGATAATAAAGCATATTTCATGAATTGAACCGAAACAAAGCACTGTTTGAAATTGTTAGTTTGCCCTTGATGGTCTGCCTGCCAGACCATCCAAAGTTTCGACTAATTTAACTTTGTATATTAGTATTTCTTATTTGCTGAGAGATCTTGTTAATCAAATACAACAGGACTCTGTCATCTTGTTGGTCAGATGACTGAAATAGACTTGTCAGTAGCTTTCCTTGGATTCTTTTGAATTTTGACAATTTCAGTTGGTGCAGCTGATTGTCTTCGACCGCGTCTACCCATGATCATGTTAACATGATTCACAAGCATGAGTAATCCTAGAATTGAAGCGGCAAAGAGATTGCTTTCTACCGACCCACCCTTCTCTTGTTTATACTTTGAGTGAGGAAATTTTAGGCTCCTTGCAACCTGTCAGTGATTTCCAGCAATCAAATCACAACATCCTTGGAACAGAAAGGAAAAGCATAGATGACAGAATCGAAGGCAATTTAGTTAAGGGGGCACTCAGGCAGTTACTGTAATACAGATTTTTCTGCTCATTTTATGTATTTTCGTACTTGATCTTATCCTTTTAAATATTCGTTCATATCTCTTTCAACTATTAAATAATCGTTTTACTTTTTTTTGGATATTTTCTAAAATTTTCAAGTAAAAATATAATTTTACAAAATTTGAAAGACTAAAGTATAAATTTTAAAAATCATGCAAGACTTCCTTACGAAGTCTTATACTCATTTCCAGAAGAGTCTGTTTTCTCCTGTCCCGTACGGCTAAGCTTCAAACCTTTCTCCAAAAACTTTCTTTTTCAAATTCTCAAATCCAAGTATTAAATTAGGAATTTTTCCTCAAAAGTTAAATTAGTTAGATCCAGGAATACTTGTAAACCTTTAATCCAACTTTACAAGTAAGTTTTATTTCAAATTTTGCATGATTTTCATGTTAAATTTCAAGTTTCTCAAGAAATTAATTTATTTAATTTTATTGTTTATGATTTGATTTTGTTACCAAATATGTTTAAGAGCTACTAGGACGTGATTTGTAATTTGAAATGACTTTTTATTTATTATTTTGGTGATATTTGAATTAGAGTTTTGACAATTTTTAATCTAGCGATATATTTGAAATTATGAACCTCATTCTTATACTTTTATCTTATTTTCATGAATTTAAGTCAATTCTTAATTGGTTGTGTTCAATTATTGCTTAATTTGAAAATTTTGGTGATACTCAAAAGTGAACCCCACCCTCGATTTTTATATGGTATAACACTCATCACGTTTAGGTGATTTGGAGTTAAAATTTTAGACTGTCAAAATTAGAATACGTCTACGAAATCGATTTTCGAGATAAGTAATGTTTACGTCTTTTTAGTCTCAGTCGATACTTTGTATACGGTTAATTTTGCAACCCTAGAATAATTAATATTAAGATAAGTATAATTATTTTGAGTAATGTTTATAATGTAAGTACGTTTATAATTTATCTGCTTGTTATGTAATGTGTTATTTGTTCATTATTGCACTATGTGTTAATGAATTATTATTGTTAAGAGTTTTATGAGTCACTTGAATGATTTGGCTATAAGCGAGTGAATGAAATGATATACTGAATACTCTACTTCGTAAATATTATATCCAGTCTATCGGGGAAGATAAGTGATAGACACTCCGTTATACCTTATCTACTCGGATGGATAATAGGTAAAATTAGATCCAGTGTTGCGAAGACTTTTGTGAACCATAAGATCCTTGATTGACATTTACATTTTAATTATTGAAAATGTCTCGTATATTGTTTCCTACACTAATTGTATACGTGTTATCTAAAATTGAGTTTAAATGTTATTTACTAAACACTATATACTTACTCTGTTATTGTTTTTCCCATTTGTTTGCAGTTGAGAACCAACAGGAGATATTAGCAGATCTTGAATCGAATGCTGACTTGAGAGGGGATTACAGTGTGGACCCCAGTTACTAGAGTTAGATTTTTTTCGTCTATAATCTTAGTGTAAGGTTGGTGATTGTGTTTAGACCTGTGTGCCTAAGGATTTATTAAAATTATCTTGTATATCGAATTTTTTTATTGTCGTTTTGTTTGTGGTTTAATACTTATATATATGTGTGATTTGGTCATCGTGAATTGTTATGGATATGGTTGTTAAATATACTTTTGTAGTTTTATCTTGATTGATTTTGAGGCCTAATGACAGGTATTATAGTTTGTTTATTCCTCTTGTACTGTATCTTGCATGTTTGAGATGATCTCGAGGTGCGGTGTATTATTGTCCCGTTTTTGGAGGCGTGATATTGATTGATATCAAAGCATAAGTTATTCAATTCTGTCTCTAGTATTAAGTTGAACTGTTATTGTTATGAGGACAGTATTGGAGCATTTGGACTTATAAGTAACTCAGAGTTTAGAACTGGTCAACTCAATTGTGAGTTACTGCATTCTTTGTTATTAATATTTGGGTGGGGAGTGGTTGAAGTGTGTAATCATGTTATTCCATGGCTACTGTCTGAATAAGAATTGACATGTGATATTTATCCTATCTGAAATGTGCAGAAAAATTGAATTTGAATTAAATAAATAGAAACAGATCGTCATAACTCAAGAGGGGACACCTGAACAGGAGAGTGGGACTAGCCAAGTACAAGTTGAGGAATCTGTTGGAACAGCAGTCACGGCAATTACCTGCACCAGTTATATATTATGCCACTATTGCAGCTATTAGCCATTCATATTACCCTTGTAAATCTTGCACCTAATCCAACACTGCAACCAGAGGCTAGACTTGTTTATTATTACTACCCGATAATTACGAAAATCAACATTCTCACTTTCGAGAAAAGACATGATCCAGACGAAATAGAAAAAAAAAAAAATTAGATTTCCATGGAAAGTACCTGACGAGTACAGAGTCCCGATAGTAAAGCCATATTTGGTTGGAGATGCAGCAAGATGATGGAAAGGGGTAAGACCTATACTTGCCCCTATGGGACAAATTTCATGGATGGCTTTTAAAGAGGCATTTCTGAATCAATTATATCCTTCACACCTCAGAGTTGAGTAGAGAGACGTGTTCAATTAATTTAAACAGAATTTAGGGATGTCAGTAGTGGAATATTCACATAAATTTAATACATTGCGGAAGTTTGCTCCGAGGGTTATGAGTGATAGAAAAGAAAAGTGTGATTGTTTCAGAAGAGGTTTGCTGAAAGAGATTTGGGAAAAAATAGCAGCTTGAGATACAAATACATTCGAGAAGTTATACAATGCTAGTGCCCACGTAAATATATTTTTGAGACGGCAGGTAGCAAAAGAGAAGGGTGACAGAGGTCTATATGTCCTTCTACCGAGACCAGTTTAAGTTAGTATCGGATTCATAATCACCCAATAATACCCTATCAACTAGGATATACCTATCTAAATTCAACAATTCTATCCCCCGATGTACTCACTCTATAAGGGGTATCAAACCAATCTAGTTTAACGTTCAACTTCCTACTGAATTTTCTAGAAATGAAGGCATGCGTAACTATAAGCAGTTGAAGGCACATCATTAATTAACACCATGCCTGTCACGACCTGATTTGATCCATCTACTTCTTATTGGGTCATAGCATAGACTCAAGCTGTAGCTGGTCCAGTGTTGCTATCACTCTTCCCCTGTGGTATCTACTGTTGTGATGATCTTGGCCTAACAGTAGGGAAGTCTCTGATCCTGTGCTCAAAACTATCATAGGCTAAACATATTTCGAACCTCCACTTGCACTCTCTCAAATGATAACGATGACAATAACCGTAATCTGAAATTCGAGGTCATGCTTGAGATAGAACTATTACTGCTACTATCCCTCTATTCTTATCAATACCCGAGAGGGTCCAGCTATAACTAAGGTTTGTCGCGATCTCTAAATAACGCCAATGATGGCTGGGGCCTGAAACCATAAAACTGTGAACTGGTGGCTATAGTAGTCGTACAATACGAGTTGGAAGGATATATAGACCTTTGTCACCCCTCTCTTCTACTATCTGTCGTCTCAAAAATGTATTTACGCAGGCACTAGTATCATACAACTTTTCGAATGTATTTGTATATAAGATTGCTATTTTTTTCCAAATCTCTTTCAGCAAACCCCTTATGAAACAAACATACTTTTCTATCCTATCACTCATAACCCCCGAAGCAAACATCCCCAATGCATTAAATTTATGTGAATACTCTACTACTGATATCCCTGGAGCCTGTCTAAATGAATTGAACTCGTCTCTCCGCTCAACTCTAAGGTGTAAAGGATAAAAGTGCTCCAGAAATGCCTCTCTAAAAGCCATCCATGAAATCTGTCCCACAGGGGCAAGTATAGGTCTTACCCCATTCCACCATCTTGCTGCATCTCCAACCAAATATGGCTTTATTATTTGAACTTTGTACTCTAATATCAGGTACTTTCAACAAATCTAAATTTTTTTTTAATTCTCCCAATTATTTTTCTGCTTCTTCTAGATCATGTCTATTCTCGAAAGTAGGAATATTAATTTTCGTAATTGTCAAGTAGTAATAATCAACAGATCTAGCCTTTGGTTGCTATATTGGACTAGGTGCAAGATTTACAGGAGTAGTATGAATGGCTGCATTTACTGCTTGTCCCACGATAGCTGCAATAGTGGCATAATTTATAATTGGTGCAGGTATATGTGATGGTTGAGACTATTGTAATTGATGTGGCTGCTGTGTTTGCGGCTCAATCTAAATTTGTCCTCTTGCCCCTTAACCTGTCCCGACAGATTCCTCAACCTGTACTTGGCTAGTTCCAGTCTCTGCTTAGGTGTCCCCTCTTGAGTTATGACAACCTGTTTCCATTTATTTAATTCAGATTCCATTTTCTTACACATTTCAGATAGGGTAAGTATCACATATCAATTATTATTTAAACACTAACTAAGCACTGGAATCACATGATTACACATTTCAACTACTCCCCACTTAAGCATTAAGAACAAAGAATCGAGTAACTCCCAATTTGAGTTGGCTAGTCCCAAACCCTGAATTACTTACAAGTCCAAATCTTCAATATTGTTCTCATAACAATAACGGTTCAATTTAATACTAGACACAAGATTGAACAACCTATACTCTGATACTACTCAATGTCGCGCCCCCACGCCATACCTTGGGATCACCCCAAGCATTTAAGGCATAGTGCAAGAACAATAAATAAACTATAATACCTGTTATTAGATCTCAAGATCAACCAAGACAAAATCACAAAAGTATATTCAACTACCATGTCTATAACAATCCACGATGACAAAATCACACTTATATATAAGCATTAAATCACAAATAAAACGATAATCAGAAATTTGATATACAAGATAATTCTAATAAGTCTTTAGGCAAACAGGCCTAAACACAATCACGAACCTCACACTAAGATGATAGACAAAAAAGTACTATATTCTAGTAACTAAGGTCCACACTGTAATCCCCTCCCAAGGCATAATGTATTTCATGTTTCACTGCTCTGAAATACGTTTTCAATCCAAGTCATATCATCAAATATCAATCTCTTAGTGGTAAGGAAGAATTGATTTATGAAGAGGTACCGATTCACATTATTGATACCAAGGAACAAGTTCTTCGACATCGGTTTATTTCATTTGTTAAGATTCAATTGTGTAATCATTCAAAAAGGGAAGTAACATGGGAATCCGAAACCAACATGCGAAATAAGTACCCTTACTTGTTTGTCTTGTAGGTACGTTAAGTTTCGAGAGCAAAACATTTTCTAAGAGGAAAGAGTGTAATATCCGATTTTTTTGTTCATTTTTACATATTTTCGTACTTGATCTTATTCTTTTAAATACTCGTTAATATCGCTTTCAAGTATTAAATAATCGTTTTACCCTTTTCGAATATTTTCTAAAATTTTCGACTAAAAGTATAATTTTACAAAATTTTGGAGGAACTAAAATATAAATTTTAAAAATTATATAAGACTTCCTTATGAAGTCTTATACTCATTTCCAGAAGAATCTATTTTCTCCTAACCCGTAGCTAAGCTTCAAACCTTTCTCCAAAAACTTTCTTTTTCAAATTCTCAAATCCAAGTATTAGCTTAGGAATTTTTCCTCAAAAATCAAATTAGTGATCTCAGAATACTTGTAGACATTTAATCCAACTTCACAAGTAAATTTTACTTCAAATTTTGCGTGATTTTCATGTTAAATTTCAAATTTCTCAAAAAATTAATTTGTTTAATTTTGTTGTTTATGATTTAATTTTATTACCAAATATATTTATAAGCTACTGGAACATGATTTGAAATGACTTTTTAACTATTATTTTGGTGAGATTTGTATCAGGATTTTGACAATTCTTAATCTAACAATATATTTGAAATTATGAACCTTAATTTTTAGACTTTTTATCTTATTTTCACGAATTTAAGTCAACCATTAATTGATTTTGTATTAGATTATTGCCTAATTTGAGAATTTGGATAACTCCCAAAAGTGAACCTTACCTCGATTTTTATCTTAACGGTATAATACTCTCCAAGTTTAGGTGATTCAGAGTTAGAGTTTTAGACTATCGAAATTAGAATATGACTACAAAATCGATTTTTGAGATAAATAACGTTTACGCCTTTTTATTGATACTTTGTATATGGTTTATTTTGCAACTTTAAAATAATTGATATTAAAGTAAGTATGTTTATAATTCATGTGCTCGTTATGTAATGTGTTTTTTGTTCATTATTACATTATTTGTTAATGAATAATTATTGTTAAGAGTTCTATGGGTCACATGAATGGATTTGACTATGAACGAGTGAATGTACATGATATACTGAATATTCTATTTCTTAAATGTTATATCCAATCTATTGAAAAGACAAGTGATAGACACTCCATTATTCCTTATACTCGGACAGATAATAGATAGAACTAGATCCAATACTGAGAACAAATCTTTTGTAAATCATGAGTTCTTTGATTGACATTTGCATTTTAATTATTGAAAATGTCTCGTATATTATTTTCTGTACGTATTATTTATAATTGACTTTAAATGTTATTTACTAAACACTGTATGCTTAATCCATTATTGTTTTTCCCCTTTGTTTGCAGTTAAGAACCAACATGAGACGTTAGAAGGTCTTGAGTTGTGAGCTGACTTGGGATGGAATTACAGTGTGGATCCCAGTTACTGGAGTTAAAGTTTTTCCGTCTATCATCTTAATGTAAGATTCATGATTGTGTTTAGACATGTGCCAAAAAACTTAATAAAATTATCTTGTATATCGAATTTCTGATTATCATTTTGTTTGCAATTTATTGCTTGTATGTAAGTGTGATTTGGTCATCATAAATTGTTATGAACATAATTGTTGAATATACTTTTGTGATTTTGTTTAGGTTGATCTTGAAATTTAATAACAGATATTATGGTTTGTTTATTACTCTTGTACTGTACACGTTTACATGTTTAAGATGATTTCGAAGTGCGGCGTGTCATTGTCCTGTTTTGGGGCATGACAGTTACCTTTAAAGCCACATCTTCGGACACGTTAGAACGGTATTTGTGGAGCCTTCTAATAGACGACTTCCTCCTTCGGTGATAAAATTAGCATTGCTGAGACTTGACCATTGCAAGAGTACATGAGACATCAGTCCAGTATCGCCACTGTCACCCATTTTCTTGACCTGAGACATCCAGAGAATACTCTACAACAGATGTAAGACACTGAAAGATCGCTAGTAGCCTTTCCAATGGGAAAGTTCTTGGACCTTTGATGAGTAATTCTTGTTCAGCAGTTTCCTTCTTTTCCAACGACTTTCCAGAGCTCCTGATAAGGTAAAAAGAAAAAAGTAAATAGAAGAAAGGTTACTTCAGATGAATCACACAATGCTGAGAAAATTTGCAAGGAGAAGCGAAACTGCAGCCTTTTGAGAACATACTCATAAACATCTGACTTAACCTCATAAGTCTTACAAAACGGTGAAATATCCTTCAAAGTTCATTTATGCCTGAAACTACAAATGACAATCTTGAGGAAGATATAGGCACCAGAACAAATAAAGATCCAGGATACAGACAAAAAGAAACAAAGTGCATTCCTTTTGCTATGCAACCTATAGGTCTTTAGCAACTCTATTATACAAATCAAATGAGTGAATAGCTTTTGTGTTATTATTTTATTGCAAATCAAAAAAAAAAAAAAAAAACTTACATTCTACAAAACGGCCTTCCAGCAAATTATGATAACCGTATCAACTGTGGAACTAAGGCGGCAAGAAAAGACAACCAAATGGATATTTTAAACTTTGTCCATAACAGACAATTTATGATATATATTCCAGCCAACTTTTTTAAACTGAATGCTTTTCTAGTTTGTAGAAAGAATTGGAAACATAAAGCAAAGCAAAAGGCCCTATGGAATCAGACATCAAAGTAAGCAAGCTATTTTCTTGTACAGAAGTCCTATGACCCAATAGTGACAGTGTGACGCCTGTCCCATAGAGAAAGTGGGAGGGGATATTGTATTGTTTATAAAACTTTAGGTCATGGGCTACTTGCAACTTGGCTTAAACATTTGAGTCCGTTGCTTTCGCTCAAAAGTTGTTGGGCCAGCCCAGAGCCCGGGGTGTTATAGTTGGTATCAGAGCGAATCTCGTGTGGTCTCTGTACGGGTGAGACTGGGCCAGTGTATGTGATTTGTTATTGGGCCCAACTTGGGCTTTGCGAGGACGCAAAGCCTTAAGGAGGGTTGATTGTGACGCCCCGTCCCACAGAGAAAGTAGAAGGGGATATTGTATTGTTTATAACACTTTGGGTCATGGGCTACTTACAAGTTGGCTTAAACATTTTGAACCCGTTGCTTCCGCTCAAAAGTTGTTGGGCCAGCCCAGGACTCGGGGTGTTACAGACAGCATAATCAAGAAAACAAAAACAAAGAGAGAATACAAGTTAAATTCATGTATCATAAGTCATATATACATACCAATTTGGAAAGTTACTTTCTCTTCGCTTTCGGTTATCAGAACATCCACTGGAATCAAACAGTGAGGCATCAAGGGTAGCTGGGTTTCTTGAAGTAAGAAATGCAGAAATAAGAAGATAATTTGCAGAATATATGGAGTCTAACTCATCTGAAGATTCTCCCAATTTCTTAACAGTGTCCTTCTGCTTCTTGTTATCTTTGCTCAGTGAGCCGTGTAGGTTCAGAAGAAACTTTAAATATCTCATTCAGGGATGGGGCAATGTGCCTTTGTAAATGCCCAAATAATTTTCTCTTCATATCTTCATTAGGGATAGCTCCTAAATCACCAAGAGGCTCACAGTACTTCTTAAATAATGGCAATAATGCTGTAGATAATTCATCAACCCGTCTTGTAATTTGGCAAAAAGGTCTCAATACCACACTGTTTACAAACAAAAAGATAAATCATTATATATATTTTTTTCAAGTAAAATAGGAATTTAAATACAATAAACTATAGTTTAGAGACAAGCATAGCACTGTGAGAGTACCATACTTACTCAAGAAATGAGGAGTACAGATCTATGTTTACTTGATTCTTCAATAACATCTGACGAAGATCCTCCTCTGAATAATCAGGAAAATAAACACGGAATGGCTCTACAAAGTCTCCGTGGTATGTATCAAGTGAAGAATTACTAATAATATCAAGCCAACCTCGGGCATCCTCAAAATATGATAAAGATTAAACAAAAAAGGCAACATATTACAACTCTTCTCCCATCCTCTAACAAGATCTAAGTTGTCAACTATCAAGTAAACCATATTCCCATTAGGCCGTCTGGATCCAGGTCCAGCTGACTTCTTTAACCCTGCCTTCTCCACATTCGCTTCGAGACTACCAATAACACTACTCAAAGCTTCCCTTAGCAAACTAACAAAATCAGATGCCTTTTCACAGCGTTTTGCACTCGAATAGCCATTGCTTTCACACTTCCGATGAAGCATTAGCTGGTTCAAAATAGATAGATTCAAAAAATATCCTTGGACTATTACACCTAACACAACTCGAATAAACAAATGGCCGACGAAGATGCCTAAATATATTAAGAACTACACTTGTTTTCCCAGTTCCATATACAAAAATTGGAAACATTGGGGAATTCATGGGACATAAAAGGCTCATCAACTCGATAATTTGCACTCGTCTTCCTGTAAAGCTACTAATCAACTCATCCATACTTAGTGATGAATTACCATATACAATGTCATTCATTACTAGAGGCTTTAATATACAACTCTTGGGAGAGGAATCCACTACATTTTCAACATTTACGGCCGCGGGTAATCTCGTGGTTCTTCTTTTAATTTGTGGACTTTCCTCCTTACTCATTTTCTTCAAAACCAAACAAATTCGGAAAATTTAGAGTTTAATTTACAAAATCCTACAATCATTAGGGGAAAAAAATGAATTAAGCTAAATCAAGAAATAATCAACAATAACTAAAATACGAAAAGTATTAAAAAAAAGAAAGGTGAAAAAAAAAATCGATGCAATTATAGAATCTATTAGTCTATTAATTTTCCTTAAATTCATGCGTAGATATAAAATTCGATGTCTAATATGTAAACCTATAATGCTTTTTGGTATTTGGGGTTACCTGACCGGAGATTCGCCGGGAACGGTGCCGAAAAGGTAAGAGAAGAGGAACAATGAAGGAACTGAAAACCCTAATAATTGAAGAAGATGAGGTTTATATGAAGTGTTGCAATTTTCCCGCCAAATTCTTAAGAATTCTTATCTTTTTTTGTTCGAGCATTTTGGGCTTTTTGGTGGACTAATGGCCCATTACGAGAGTGTACTGGCTAAACCCCTTCAAGCCCGTATCGCAACCCATAATAGTGGGGATTCGAATTCAAACCTCAACCCACTATTACGTCTTGTGGTTGTTATGCGACCAAATGAAACTTGGTGGTAGTTTGAATAATTGAGGGCATTTCTTTTTTCTTAAGATTTAGAAAAATTTCTAAAATTGTTCTCCTTTCATTTGGTCGCTTTTAAATTGTTCTTTTTTTATACCAATTGCAAATGACCTTACTGGACGAGCGGAACTGGCATTCCCCGAATGCGAGCTCAGTATTATTTTTAAAAATATATATATATATATATTTATTTATTTATTTTCGCAGACCTCGCATTCTAAAAAAATTGACCCTCGAATGGAAATATCTCGGAAAGCTCAAAAAGGAAATATCTAAAAAAAATTCTTTGCGTTTATTGGAAGGATTAGATTAGAAGCGCCATCAAAATTTAATAATGTTGTTTATGGCATAGGCTTTCCAATTCCCCTTTCAATTTTCCCCTAGCTCTCCATTTTCTTTGCTCAAATGATGAATTGAGAGAATGGATCGGTGAATAAAAAGAAAACTGAAAGAATATAATAATTAAAGAATCTCAAGCATGTAATAATAACTCAAATATGAATCAAATTGTCACTTGAATTATAACATGCTTAATATTATTCTGAAATTGTGTTCTATAGACGAAATCAAATGGACAAGTCAAATGTGACAGTGAGCGAATAAGGGATGAGTACAACGTTCATATTCTCTCCAACATTTTCTAGTGGAGTTTTAAATGGCACCACCTACAAGTTCACCACAAAAAACCAAAATCAAACCAACATTTTAAGAAAGGATTTAAAACAATTATAAGTTAATCCAAGTGTAACAAATGGGGGATCTATTACCTTTTTTGGTTCGTCGAATGAATTTTCATCCTTGACGTTGTTTGATGTCAACACAGTCTTTGAACCAATTGAATCTAGATTGACTTTAATCCGGAAATACTATACACAGAGAGCCACAGTACACTTCCAAAGTTCACAACCTGGACAAAAAACATTGGTGATTTACAAAAGGAAATATAAATGGGTAAGAAATTCTTTGGCAAAAAGTACTTTTTTCTTTTGTTTTGTAGTAATTTTTTTTTTTTTTTGATTGGCAAAAATTAGGTTTTCTTGTCATACCTTTATTCTCAAGTAATTCTTGTTATCCACTGAACTTTTCCAAGAAATAGCAGACGCAACAATTGGATTCGATGAACTAGTTTGTAGCGTAGAATTCAAAAGGGTTGCACAATTTGACATACCATTATAAGAGACAGTTCCAAGACATAGTGCCGCTCGCATTTGGGAAATGCGAGTTTTGGTCGTCCGGAAACGTCATTTGTAATTGACATAAAAAAAGAACAATTTTGAAAAGGAACACAATTTTAAAAAATTTTCTAAAATTTATGCTTCATGGTGCTTTGGGTTCGTATAATTGTTATGAAGGAAAATTATGAAATGGACGGCACTATGTCTTGGAATCAGATGTGTCTGAATCTATCCATAAATGCATAATGTCTTAAATCAAATCCATGTGATTTAAATCCATGTAAGAATAACAACACGTGATGTTACTACCTGCAAATGCATTCAAAAATAGGTGCATAATGTCATAAATCAAATCCATGTGATTTAAATCCATGTAAGAATAACACGTGATGTTACTACCTGCATTTTGGATTTTTTAGTTGTCCCGATTCAAAAATAGGAAAACAAAGTTCAATAATTTTGAACAGAAATCATGCTTATGAAAAAATATAAAATAAAATAAAATAAATAAAATATAAAAAAACGCATTTGGTAATTTGGGTGTTGTAACTGATTGGATTGAAGGATCCAAGACATGGGTCCATTTAAAAATTTTCTAGAGTAATAAAAAGTCTAACGTACTTGGGTCCATTTAAAAATTTTCTAGAGTAATAAAAAGTCTAACGTACTTCAAATTTTTGACATGATCACAAATGTAGAAGACGTACATAACCGGGCTTCAGCATTAGAAAGCTGTCTCCTGAGCTCAATATACATTTATGCAGCAGATATAAACATTAATACCTTTAAATCAGACAAAGTAAAAGAGAATATATTTCACTTGATTTCATCCATACTGATTATGTAGCAGGTGATGAGGTATTCCGTATATCTACAGGGGCCAGCATCTATCAAGCCAAGAGAAAACAAGATTCATACCACCAAATGCCCATCAGATCACACACCTATAGGAATTTCTTTGGTAAAATGTCAAGCCACCAACTACGCATTCAAAGCTTATATAAAGAACCCCACCAATTCGATAGCAGCATAACAATAAGCAAATATTGACAAATCTCTACTTAGTTTCAAGAAAACTAGATTAGTAACACTCGAAAGCCAAAGAACATTTCACGTGGGAGCCTCCCTCTTCTTTCTTTCTCTCTCTCTCTCTCATGCAACTTTTGGTCAACATCTTCATGCAGACTGCCTTTCAGAGCTTTGCCACCCCCATCTCAATGGCCCGTGGAGGTGCTGCCCCTAATAAGAGAACCCCGTTGGTGACCACCCACAATCACATCTTTAAATCGAGCTAAGGACCCCACCAACCTGCCCATCCTCTGTCACGGAAAATCAGATGTACTAATTTATCAAAATTGTATCAAATAGGAAAATAAGCAGAGGATCAAGTACTGGAAAGTTAAGAAATAAAGAAAATTTATTGTAATCACCAACACACACATGACCTACATAGCAATGCTTTCATTCAAAGCAGTAAAACTAACACAATGCTCAATACTCATTAACCAACCCATGTTAAGTATAGACTATAGCCATACAAATTGGTAAGTTCAAATGCAAAAGGACATTTTTATAGGACAGTGCTAAAAAAGGGTTACTTGTTCCCCCTAAATCACACCTTCACCTCCCCAGCCATTCTATGCTTCAATATAATTTCTACCGAACTTGAACCAATTACACTCTGAGGCTTAATACAAGTAACCTCTTGCAAACACTAGAAAACACACATTGCTCAAGTGAATACATCACTTGAGAGCCAGAACCACTCACAGCCAGTATACAGCTTAAAAAAAAGAATCGCCAGACAAAAACTGATAACCAGATTTGACACATATCCATCTTTAGGTCCTTTATAAGCTAGTACACACCAATTTCCCTCCATTTGCCAAATCACTTCTGTATCGGATATGCTACATTGGTTATTATCTATTACTACAGTTTCTAGCAAACAATTATATAACGTAACTCCGACTCATAATGCAAAAGAAGGGGGAAAAGTACATTCTGTGTCCTTCAATTCAAACATGAGATGTTAAACTAACACCATACCTCATTGCTGATGCTGGATTGCCACTTAAGTTGCAAAACTTGCCATCTCTCTTGTTGCCACTGTTGACCAAGTATTACAAGACCCATGACAGCTGCAGCAACGAATATAGACCAAAATGTGTTAGCCTCTTTAGCATGGGTGTAAAAAGAAGCAGCCCGCCTCTTCCACCAAGCTCCACAAGGAAGGTCAGACCCATTATACTCTTCATCTGTTGGTTTGGGTAAGCCTGAATCCATTCCCTGGTCATAAGGTTCCACTGCTTCAGTAATTTCTGTTCCCTCATCTACATTGGCTGCTCCACCTATTGTTCGTTCACTATGGAAGGAACTAAATGTCTCGGTATTAAAAAGAGACTGCTCATTGTCTACCAAATTTAACCCTTGGAATGCAGTACCTTCTTTATATTCTGTACCACCAACATACTGGAAATATGTTACCCTTTTCATCAAAAATTGGAATTCCCAGATATTCATCTGGCATCGTCAATCCTTTGGGATTGATCATTTTCAGTTCCTTTGTATTGGATTGAACCCCTTCATCTCCAAACAATTGAGAACCATCATCTTTACTTTCCTGTACAATACCGATTTCATTACGTTCAGGTTCCAATGGCAAATTCTCATGCTGACTTGGTGGAAAGACAAAGTGACCAGACATAAACAATGCTCGAGAAGTTTCAGCAGCTTCATCTTCAGCAACAGTATTACCATTCTCATCATCAGTCACATCGACTCGATCAGCACTAGGAGCAGCAGCATATGCTGATGCTGTAAGTGACACAACTTCCCACTCATTTCCACGAGCAGCAGGTTCCACCTTTTCCTCATTATCTGCCATCTAATCTAACTTTTGAGCTCCACAAACTGCATTGTAGCATCAAATTAGTAACGAAATGAAAAAAAGATTTCAATGAAATCTTAAAAAGATTGTACAGGAAAATTCAAACCATAAATCCTTCAACATCGATTACTCTGAAATAAAATGCTATGACTTGTAATCTACATAGTTACAAAGCTAGTTACAAAAACAAAAGAATGCCTCATGAACTGCCCTGGTGATTCCTAATAGACAATCCACCTCCTTCACCACTTAGTCAACTAAGCACTTTCCACCAATTTTACTTATCCATAACAAAAACATCAAACATATAGATTTCTGTGAGAAAGCATAGAAACATAACACAAGTTTTAAATTTCAATAAGACAGCGAAGATCTTCACAAATACAAAGAAAAGCCGATTCAGACACATGAGTATATATTAATTCACCATACTAAACTTTTCTCTAATTCCGACACCCAAAACAACAAATAAAAAAAAAAAATGCAACAGATTCTAACTTAATTTCTCAAAATAAAACTCTAATTCTCCCAATATGACTTTATGAAAATGCTTTATAAAAATTTGAGTATCAAATAATAACTAGCAGTATGCCATCAAAATTCAGTTGCACAAATTAGAAAAGTACAGATTAGCCAAAATTACTAAAAACAACCTTAACCAATCCTTCAACCCTAGACTATAAACATATTTATACAAGAAAAAATTTTCAATACAAAATTTAACCAAAAAAGGTGCAGAGATCCGAATCGTTATCACAAGCAATAATAATTTAATACAAACTATAAAAAAACAGCGCAAAAAATAAGAGAAATTGGAAGTTAATAATATACTAAAATACTCGACTATTGAATTAATCGGATTAAAATAAATAGTGATAAATCGGCAAAAAAAAAAAAAAACCCTTACAGAAGAAGTGAAGAGGAAGAAATGAGAGAGATGAGGACGACCGGTGATGATAATTTTGGGGCGTGGGGGGTTGCTGTCGTGATAGATGTAATTGAAAACTGCCTCGGTTATTGAACTTCATAGAGAGAGAAAACTGTTTATATTATATTATATTATACCATGAGTAATAGTAGAGGGTTTTCGGTTAAAAGATATGATAAAACACCACCGGATTAACCGGTGAAGATCCAGTAGTGGTGTTTATATAACACAACGTTTTTATGATCTCGTTAAAATATTGTTGTGCATTGAATGATTTAATCATAAAATATTAGAAAATTTTACATTCCGTTTTACAAAATTAATTTTTTATATTTTAAATATTTGTACAATATAATACTATATATTTTAAAAGGTTGTACTATATAATCTTTTAAAATCCAGAGAAAGGTTTCCTGGACTTTACAATTTTTCCTAAAATATTACTTTTGAATGGTTTTATTGGAAAATTTTACCGTTACGTTGAGAGAAACCATCTCTTAGTTTTAAAAATTTATACAATATAAGTTTTTAAATTACATGACAATAGAATGATTACTTTAACCGAATTATAGGATTTTTCACTTATACAATCTATTTATTTATACTATATATAAAAGAAGAGTCTTAATTTGGTGTTATGTCAGTTTATAAAATTTCTTTTTTACCACTATTATATGTTATATAAATAACAACTCAGAAATCCATAACTTCCTATCCTACCCTCCACACTCCACTCTTTATATTATTATTTTTTAATTTTTTATAATTTTTTGTTAATATTTTCATAACCTTTTCTTCTTCTTTTTTTAATTTTAAATTTTGTTTTTTTTAAGTCACACCTAAAGGGTGTGCCTTCCTACTAGTACGCTATAATATCCAAATGGAACTATCAAGTTTCTCCCTCTCTATATTATTATATATAAACGGAGAAGGTATAAAGGGAGAGGACCCTTTTTGGTGTCCGTCACTTTTTGAAACTCCCATTTTATCCTTTACTAGTAAGAAATGCACACCTATTATGGGTGTGAAATTTATAAAATTTTGTACAAAAATAAAAAATATATATATAGGTAGTGAAAATAATAGAGGAGATAAGAGTTTATAAGGTAGTTAGTGGGTGGTTAATAGGTAATTAGTGTTTAGTATGAATTGGAAATAATTATGAAGATAAGGGTAAATTAGGTAAAATAAATTCTGAATGACATTATACCAAACCTTTCTTTATGCTTTATATATAGTATATGGGTGTGAAATTTATAAAATTTTGTACAAAAATAAAAAATATATATATAGGTAGTGAAAATAATAGAGGAGATAAGAGTTTATAAGGTAGTTAGTGGGTGGTTAATAGGTAATTAGTGTTTATAATGAATTGGAAATAATTATGAAGATAAGGGTAAATTAGGTAAAATAAATAATGACGTTATACCAAACCTTTCTTTATGCTTTATATATAGTATAGATAGATATATTACCCTTAATAATATCATGCTAAATGTCACAAAACCTTGCCTAAAACACGCAACAGAATACATCACACGATTTTGTGATGGCCTAGCAGTTTGCTAGTCAGCCAACTCTTGTTTAGAATCTCACACAAGCAATGGAAAGTAATGAAAACGAAAGAAAACAAAGCACAGAAGCATTTGCAGCTGAAAATGGCCAACCTTTGTATCACTTTCGTACAAAGTATACAACAGAAATTTTCACAAGCACCTAGTGTGCAGCACAAAGCCAAGGAGTCTCTCTATTCTGTCTCCCCTTAGTTGTTGACTACTGGATAGTTTTAAGGGGCATGAGGGACAATTGACAAGATCTAACTGTTGGCCATATTCAGCACAAAATAAGAGACATGGGTAGTGGGTTGTAGGGGTAGCCCAGCTGTCTATCCAGTCAGCCCCATGTTTTAGGCTGATTGGTAGCCGCCCAAGTAACCACTCGGAGCTACTCAGCGGATTTCCAGCCCCAAAGTACTTGGTCCATGCCTTGCATGGACCTTCCCAAAATCCAAACGTAGCCAACCAAAGCCAGTGAATTCAAAATGCCACATTAAGCCAACAAACGGTCCATGCATGTGCCACCTGTGCACCACTGCTAACGTTTACCCACCTTGTTTGTGCCCATGAGTTGCCCCAAAGCCAACGTTTGCCAACATCCGTCCCGAAACCACATGACTATGCCTAACACTCATAAGGCATGGGTTACAGCCGAAAACGTCCAACCTTTATAGCTTTACTTTTGTACAAAACATACAACAGGAATTTCCACAAGCACCTAGTGTGTAACACAAAGCCAAGGAGTCTCTCTATCTGTCTCCCCTTAGTTGTTAACTACTGGATAGTTTTTAGGGGCATGGGGGACAGTTGACAAGGCCCAACCGTTGGCCACATTTAGCACAAAACAAGGGACATGGGTTGTGGGTCGTAGTGGCAGCTTAGCTATCTATTCAGGCAGCCTAGCTATCTATCCAGTTAGCCCCATGTTTTGGGCTGATTGGTAGCCACCCGAGTAACCACCCGGGGCTGTTCAGCAGATTTCCAGCCCCAAAACACCTGGTCCACGCCTTGCACGAACCTTCTCAAAATCCAAACATTGCCAACCGAAGCCAATAAACTCAAAATGCCATGCTCAGCCAACAAACGGTCTATGTACGTGCCACCCGTGCACCGCTGCTAACGTTTACCCACCTTGTTTGTGCCCATGGGCTGCCCCAAAGCCAACGTTTGCCAACATTTGTCCCGAATCTACATGCGTACCATACCTAGCACTCATAAGGAATGGGGGAAGGTTCCTAAGTTTGTCTTCATACATAGACCATGCCCAATCCACCTGGTGGCCTAACCCACCGAGCACCCAGGAAATGAAGTTAGCATACCTTCCCTATATAAGGATTGAAAAAAATTTCAAATGATAACAGTTGACACTAATTTTCTGAAAATCAGGGGTGCCGTTTGAGTCGCTCAAAATCCCATCAAAGTTAATCCAAATGATGTCCAAACTTTCTTAAGGACTTTCAAAACACCAAGGCATAGTTTAGGAACACATAGCACGCAAACGACTCAAGTCGGCCCACATGTGTATAAGAGACAGGGTTAACTCGCACGTTGCCCTGACGACGAGACAGTTTGCCTAGCCGATGTGCAGGCCGTTTGGGCCAGGCATGCATGCAGCCTTGCCGATAGGTATAATCATGCCAAGAAGGCCAACATTAAACCACTACTAATAATTACCCTATATAATTTTTTTTTTTACTTAATTTTAAATCTCACACATTACTCATAATATGTTCCTTTCCCACTAATTCTGTATAATATCTTACACAAGAGTTATCAAAGGATGGCAAAAATTATTATAATAATTGAGCAATTACTTGACATCGGAGTAATTACTAAAAAACCAATGGAATGAGCCTTATAGACAAAACATGGCCCCTTGCTTGTAGTAAATTGAACTGTTTAATACAAATAACTTCCTCTTATTAGTTATTAAATAATTATTAAAATATTATTAATTATTTAATGACTACCATAAACTTTCTCATCAAAGGATAGCCAAAACAATGCACAAAATTAGATTAAGGAAATTCGAAGAGGATAATAATTGTGGAACGGGGAGGAATGGTGCCCGGTTATTATCGTTGCGTGTTTGTGGAGAGAAGTATCTGATGTTACTCGACTACCTCTCCTTATCGTAAGCTTGATTTTTTAATTATAATCGCTGTCGTATATACCTACCTGAAATATGAATGTTTTTAGCATTTAATGGTCCTCCAAATTTTACACAAAGTATCAATTGAGACCTTGAAAAATCAAAATCTTCAATTTCCCCCCTTCTAGGGGGAAATATGTGTTTTAGCGATTGAAATATAAAAAGTGACTCTATGTATGAAGATAACTTCACTAAAACATCAACGACATTTTTTATTTTGTTATTTTGTTAATAAATATTTTTTTATTGTACATTATAATAACTAAGTCATCAAATATATACTAATTCTAGCATGAAATTGATGATCAAAATGAGAAAATGTATTATTGAATTTCACTTGTATTGGACAAAGCTCCTTTTGCCTTAACTCAATGGTATGGTGATTGTTCAAACACTTCAATAATTAAACTGTGCACTTAATTTGGTTAAGGTGAATAATATTTAAAAAAAAAAACAAGGGCATAAAATTAAATATCTTGACATTATGATAAATAAATCAATAGACATTGTTTCTATTGCATACAAGGTTTTTTCTTATGGGCACAAATTCAAGTGGGACTCTAGCTGGTGTCCTCCTATTGAACAGGCCTACTATATACAATTAGATCATCCAAACCAATCTTTATCCATTTCTTATCTGTTATCCTTTTTATGCAATCATAACATTGGTTATGCAGACCCTCGAGAACAAAAGGAGAAAAAAAAAAAAGTGCTAAACAAACTTACATTAGGGTGTTTATAATTTGGTTTAACTGAAGAAACTAAAAGAATTAAACTATTTTAGTTTTCGATGTTCAGATAATCATGCTCAGATTAACCAAAATAAAGATATTAGTTATATTGATCGGATTTAGTTATTGAAAATCAATAACTGAATAAACGAACTTTTTAGTTTTATTAGTTTTATTAGTTTTAGTTCTTATTTTTTTAGTAACTAATTCTATATTTTTATTTATTCAACACTTTGATATTATTTTTTTGTTATTTTTTAATTTTATGAATTTTAAGTTTTTGTTTATTAATTTTATTTGTTTTGTATTTAATTTTTACTTAATTTTTTAATTAATTAGTGAATTTCAATTATTCGGATAAATCATATCAAAAAAAAGTTTAGTTTTGATTAGCGTTGTGCAAGTATTCGATTAATTGAATTTATAATCGATTTCGAATTCAATTCAGATAATAAATTCGATTAGTTTTGAGTTTGATCATAAATTGGTTAACTAAACTCACGAATACGGTTAATGAATTAGAAAATGATAGAGTTTTTTTATATTAAGTTAACTGATTACTGAATTCAATAATTAAAAGTAAAGTTTTAAATTAAAATATTTTGATATATAATAAGTACATCACTAAAAATATAAATGTAGTTATTTGACTAAAAATATATTTATTGATAATTATTAAAATTAGCTTTATTTTTAACTTAATTCGCATAATTGTTATATTCTTATACATTAATTCATACTTATATTGTTAAATTAGTATTCATAAATCACATTAAATAGTATTGCCATACATATTTTATTAATACTTGCAAATTACAAAATATTATAGTATTGTACGTAAGTATATTGCTTATTATTTAATTAAGTTACAGGATGATATAGTTTTTTCTACTTATTTTTCTTAATCATTTATTAATAAAAATTCATACAACATATTAAATTATGTTGCAAAAATAAAATAAAAATAGAAAAATTTTGCTTGAAAAATATGTTTTTATTTAGGATTTTGGTCCAATGTTGAGGGTTCAACTAACTCAAGTTGAATTTGATTAATTGAATTCAAAAATAAGTACCAAATTCGAATTTAGTTAACCAAATTTTTCATCGAATTGAATTTGATATTGAAATTAGTTAAAAGTTTTAGGACTCTTTTTCGAATTTTGACCAATTTTATTAATAAATTAACCAATAAGTTAACTGATGCACATCCCTAATTTTTATTTGATTTTGCCTTTTCTTGTACCTATAGGTGATAACTGAAAAAACTGAAATTTTATTAGGGTTAAATGCAGAAAACCCTATGAACTTATACCCCAAATGCACTTTGCCCCCTCAATTGTTTTAATAAGCACTTTATCCCCTTGTCCCTTACTTCTTCGATGTTCTAAGACAAAATTACCTTTACTATTTTAATAATTTTGTTTTTTGTTTTTTCCTTCTTCTTATCAATTTATTTATTTTCCCTCTCATATTTTTTCTTTTATCTTCTTATCTATTATTTCTTGCTACAGATAAATTATTATACTACTAGTAATTGATTAGTTAAAAACTCTAATTTTTTTTACATGTGTATAAATAATTTATAGAATAACTAAACTTTTTAATACAAGCAACATATATTTTAATAATATAATATGAATTTTATGAGTTTTACTAATGTTATAATTAACAAATAAACAAACTATAAAAAGATAAAATAATTTGTCAAAAAAAATATATATATACAATCTAAATATGCAAACAAATTTTTTTTTTGTGCTATATCATTCACATATCATATTTTGGTTGAATTTACCACAACTCTAAAAATCCTTATATTAAGCAGTCTTAATATTTTCTTATTATATTTTTTCGATATTACACCATAAATAAAAGGTTGTACACTCTTTTTCATATCTATAATTTTATTTGTATAGTATAAATTTTTTAATTTTCTCTAACTCAAAATTTTTATTTTTTATTTGTTAATCTTATTACTAATAATTAATCACAAACTTTATATTACAACAAAGTATATTTATTGTATTAAAGCATGATTGATCCATAAATTAAATTGTTTAGACACATATAAAAAGTTAGAATTTTAATTATTAATTATTAAAATTATGTAATTGTTTAGTAGTAGTAAGAGAGAATATTTAAAAAAAAAATAAGATAGAGAAAATAAATAAAAGGGAAAAAGAAGAAGAAAAAAGGAAAATAATAATAATTAAAATAATAAAGGCAATTTTGTCCTAAAATATAAAAGAAGGGAAAGTGGTTATTATATAATTGAATGGGACACAGTGTAACTATAGTTAAGTTCATGGGAGATTTTCTGCATTTAACCCATTTTATTAAGTAGATTACTCATTACTCACGACTAGGCCTTTGGGTCTAGATTTGGATCCGAACCAATTCAGACTCGTTTAGTTATTGTAATAAACAGATAGGATCTGAATGTTGTTGTTCCGATTCGATTAAAATCTGAATCTAATTAAAATATTTAATATGTAATAAAATTAGTATATATATTAGTATTATATATATATATATATATATGTATGTTGTATAAATTGTCTATGTAATTTATATTTTAGTGTTGAATACATACATAAATATTAATTATAAACTAAATACTTTTTTGTAATTAAAAAAAAATTCAATAAATTATAATAATTTTATATATAATTTTAAAAGTTATAAAAAGAATATCTAAATTCGGATTCGGATTCAAATTCGGATCCAACAAGATCCAAATATGGATATACTTTTGTAAAATCGTATCCGGATCCGGATATGAATATACTGATCCGGGATACAACTCATGACTCACACGAGCACGGGTCCAGAAAAGTCAAAATAAAACGGCATCGTTCGATTGAGAATCATTACAGTTGGCCCGAGCCATGTGGCGGGCAATACAACAGAATATTATTCCGTCAAAACGGCAACAAGCCCACAATCACAGAGAGCATCGGATATAGAAACTAGAGAGAAATGGGGGATCTATACGCCTTGGACTTTGACGGCGTTCTCTGTGACAGCTGTGGAGAGAGCTCACTCTCTGCCGTTAAGGTCCGTCAAGAAACTCTTTATTTTTTACTTTTTTTTAAAAAAAATAAAATTATTTACTTTGCAATTATTTATGGCTGCTAAAATAATCTCAATGTTTTTCAATTTTAGGCTGCTAAAGTGAGATGGCCTAGTCTGTTCAACGGCGTGGATTCATCTATTGGGGATTGGATTGTAGACCAGATGCACATAGTAAATTCTTTTCTTAACTCTCCTAATTTAATCTTTTAACCTTCAAATTTTGCTTAGGTGAAATGCTTTTATCATTATAAGGATGAAAATCAATTAGTGAGGAGAAATGTGATGAATTTTAGCCATTTGCACCTTGATTTCGCTTTTATCACTGTTTTTTATTTTTTATTTTTTTAGCATCTTTGTTTTTGGTAATTTTGGGCCACGACTGGAGTCCTGGAGCCGACTCCAATACCGCTTGAACTAATTTTGACTTTTATCTGCTAAGTAAAAGGTAGTGGAATAGCGAAAAAGCATCAAATATGTAAGAAAAAAATATGGGATTTCAGAGAGAATATGGTGCATGGCGGAATAAGAGTTGATTGTTATTGTATGAAGTATTTGCTAATATCTTTGTTGTTCTTATTAAATTATAGTTGAACTTTAAACCTTTCTGTTGTAAAATTTATAGTGTAAATTGTTGTATCAACTATGTTACTGATATTCAGATACACCACCAATGAGGATCACAATTACGCGCTATTACCAAAATCAAAATTTTCTGTTTTATACTCTGATGGGGCAGGAGGATAAGAACTATTACTTCATATTTCAAAAATACACTTAAAAAGTTAAATTTACTTATTTGCTAAAATTTTTCTGATACTGAAGTAGCCTGTCTAATAACACATCTAGATGTGTATTAACTAATAAGAAAACATTAACTAATAAGAAAACAAATGTTTGATAAAACTTTGATGCATATTTAACTTATGGCCATCTGTAATGCTAGAACTGTCAATGCATTGCAGGTTAGACCGGTGGTAGAAACTGGATATGAGAATGTTTTACTTGTGAGGCTGTTGTTGGAGATGACAAAACCTTCCATTCGGAAGTCATCAGTAAGTATTTAGAATGAAAGTTTTCAGTAATTAAAATGGTGAAAAATGTTATTTATCAATTTCACTGTGGCATCTACATTGCTTGCTCTTTACTTGGTGAGCTATCAACCTGATATATATATATGGTTAAAATATGCAAGGTTGCAGAGGGACTTACCGTAGAGGGAATACTGGAAAACTGGACAAAGATAAAGCCAGTTATCATGGAAGAATGGGACGAGAAGAGGGATCCTTTAATAGATCTTTTTGGCAAGATTAGGGACGAATGGATGGACAACGATTTGGCCACTTGGATTGGTGCTAATAGGTAAATTTTGGTTTCATGCTTTTAGGACAAATCTTGACTGAGTTATGCTCTAGCACTTGGAATTCCCATGACTTGATTATATGGTTTGTTTAAGCACATCAGGGAAGTATCTTATCCCACACATGAAAAGATGGCAGACAAAAGACATACATATGTATGTTTTGTTATTATTTAGTATGCACAACATGACAACAAAATATCTCTTCATACTTACTTGTAACTTGCCTTCTTTTTGAAAAGAACAGGAAGAAACAAAAGTAAAAAAAAACTTGCCATGTTGGAAAATGATTATTAAGGTGAAGTATTTCTGCTGCAGGTTTTATCCTGGGGTTTCTGATGCGCTGAAGTTTGCAAGCTCAAAGGTCTACATTGTCACAACGAAACAGGTTGGTTCCCCAACTACATACTTGGAACGAACCCGTAGAAAGTTCAGTTTTGTAAAAGTCGAGAGAACTTTTTGCTATCTTATGATATTCTTGCACACAATAGACAGGGTTTTAGATTTTTATCTGAACTAGAAGTCAAATTTCCATAAGAACATCATGTCAACTATAGTGCCTTAATTTCTGTTTTGCTTCTGGGATCGTCTTTTCCCCACTCTGTTTCCAGAGTCGTTTTGCAGATGCATTACTTCGAGAGCTTGCTGGGGTAACTATTCCACAGGAGAGGATCTATGGTCTAGGGACCGGGTAAGCACACTATAAAATGAATGGAATTTGTGAAAGGAATATTTCAACTTTTGTTAATTCAAGACATGAGATGTTTACTATTGCCTTGATATAAACTTCTGCCTGATTTTTTTCAATTGCACTCAGCCCCAAAGTAGAAGTACTGAAGCAGCTTCAAAAGATGCCAGAGCACCAAGGTCTAACTCTGCAGTAAGAATTTTGGCTGATTTCATGAATGCTATTAACAATCTCGTTTACTGAATTTAGAACATTGTAAAGCAATCTAATTTTTGTATTTCTTTTTGTCGTGTTTGGTGACATGTTCTTCTAAACTTGATCAGCTTTGTGGAAGACCGGCTTGCCACACTGAAGAATGTCATCAAAGAGCCAGAATTGAACAACTGGAACTTATATCTAGGTGAAAAAGCCTTTTGGTTTCTCCTTTTTGTTCCCTTTCTTTCCGCGTTGATTGGCGGGTTTTCTTGGCCTGGTTGTTAACTAAATTTATGTGAAGCAGGAGACTGGGGATACAACACCCAAAAAGAAAGGGAGGAAGCTGCAAGTATTCCCAGAATTCACCTTCTTCAGCTCTCTGACTTCAGCAAGATAAAATGATAAATATATTCCTTCATATCATATACTAGATTACTATGATCGTTTTGGGGAAATAGCACCAATAAATCATGGTGATTATTACATTTTCGAGAAGCAATTTCCAACTCAACGTCACTTGTGGTGGCTGAGGTACATCATTAGTAAGCATGTTTATATATTCTTATTTGTATGGGCTTTATGTATCAGGGTTCTATAGACGCAACCTTTTGATGATTTTGTCCTCGCAATTCATTATCTCTCAGTGTTCGTATACTTGTAAGACGGAGATTCAGTAAAACCACAAGAAGCATAAAATTTGCGGATTCATTTTGAATACTGTTTGAGTTGTTAACTTCAGAAAAGGATGCTAGTAAAGAACAAATCTGGAAAGGATATGCAGCTGTTGAAGACTGTTTTTCGCCTCTCTTTTACGGTAATGGTAGGAAGTTTACAAGCAATATTAGTATTTTGTACGACCTCTTAGGTAGAAGAATCATATTAAAAGCAAAAAAGGCTACATTCATCTATAATGAGTCAATGGTTAACAGCAGATTTCTGGTATCACAACTCATTGTGTTTGTCATCCTCCAACCCTCTCTCTTTCTGGTAGTTACTGAAAACGTCATCGAAAGATGGATCTCCAGGTCTGCGGAAAAATTGATCTCCCATCTTAATTTCATAGGCATCTGGTTGGCTTAATAATAAAATCCTTCAACTGCAATCAGATACAAATAAAGAAATTAATTATGTGAAACTAAAACCAGTCTTAATCCCTTCATTAATTAATTATTTTAACTAGATAATAAATCAGCAACCATTTTTTCCACTCAATGTATTAGTAACTATTAGTAACTCAAACCCGAGACGTGTGAAAAACATAACATCTTACCAATTGAATCACCAACTAACTAGTGCTCATTCAGTGCCACTCATAATCTATCAAACATGGAAATTTAACACTATGATTAAATTTTTTTTTGTACCTTTTCTTGAATAATATATTATTGATGACAACAAATTCGTGTGACAATGTACTTCGTTATATAATAATTAATTAAATAAATTAAACCAAACCTTTTTAAAAGTGAAGCAACTAACCTCAATGGTGTCTTGACCTTTTTCCATTGTGAACATAATTGTACTAACATCAACTCCCATAAAATTTGCCTCAATTCCTCCCGTCTTTGCCACCTTACTCCATTTCATTTAGCAATTTCAGATACCATCTCCTAAGCCCCCAAAAAAAATTTTTAATTAATTAAAAAATAATAATAATAATAATTAAAACTCCTTAAAATTAAAAAAAAAAATCGCCTAACTGGAGTCCGACGGGGGCCAAGTCGGAGCTTAGCGAATCCGAAAACGGGTCCGAATTGGCGTTTGAGCATTTCGGACTGCATTTCCGAAATATCCATTTTGGAGAAATCATCCGGAGGCGGATCGAAGTCGGGTCTTCCGGTGGATTTCTTTTTGCTGCCCCATTCTTTCCACGCCTCGTCCTCCTCGTCATCAACGACGTCGTCTAGATCGTCCGTGACGTGGATTTTCCGCTTTGCTCCCTCTGCAAATCGGCAAAACCACACCGTTTCGGTGGCAATTAAGAGGAAGAAGATTAGAGCTAAATTGGTGCTTAATTTGATAGTCGCCATGTTGATTAACGATGGATTAGGTTAATTAATTTGAATAGAAGCTGTTTGGGTAAAATGTGGACGTTTAATAAATTTCTCCTTCCAAATCTGTATGAAAATTAGCTCACCTGATTGTGATTCAATTGTTTTTCCGGAATTCGAACCAAACAGCCTCCAACTTCTTAATAAATCAGCCAATAAGAATCGGACACATCCGCATTAATTGGTCATCAGCGATGCAAATCATTACCATCGGATTATTTGTAAGGAAATATTTAGTTAAATTTGGTATTTAGACTTATTAGTAAATTTTATAGTATAAATTAAATATTATGAAATTTATGATTTTAATTGATATAAATAAAATTTATAAAATTTGATTTTAACAACAAAATCTATAAATAAAATTTAAAATCAAACTTTGAAAGGGGTTAACTGAATTTGTACCATTAAACTATCATGGGTTTGCCAAACAATCAATTTTGGCTAGCTTAGATTATAAATTTGTAGCATATTGCTTTAATGAATTGAAAACTAGTGAATTATGATAGCTGATTTTGAATAAAAAGACTTCAATGCATAAGGTTATTTAAGTAAATGTATATTAAATTATATGTACTAAAGTCTTCTAAAATTTTAAATAGTTAGAAAATTTTAAAATCATAGTACATGGTACTAGTAAAGCATTAGAATTGATAACTTAGCGAGAAAAGTATAAATCGGTAATATTTTGTTAGTTTTCAAATAAGTGCTAATTCATCCATTTCTACAAAGTTTGCCAGGATTTCAAAATGAAGCAGCAACCATATTTGTCTTTCAGTTGTTGGGTGCAAGACATCTCCAACAACTACCTAACAAATTTTCACCTTAGCTTGTATCTAACTCACACACAAAATATTAAAAATTAATAAATGACCAATTTTTTCTACTTTCTTCACAAAAACTTAACGGGTCAAATAAAAAATTGTAGAAATAAATTAAATCCACATGCTGTGAACTTATACACATCTAGATGAACATCTATTGACAGATACAACTTGGATATAAAATAGTTGGAATTAGGGAAATGCTTACACTAGTTCTGTTAATTAAGACTTTATCTTATTGTATTAACTAATCTTTGTTAGAGGCTCCAAAATTCACTTAATTCCTGCAAAATCAAGGTATGTAACAAAAAGAACCAATTAACACGAAATTGGCAAAAATGGGATGCTAAACCCACTCTAAAAAAAGAGCACAACAAAACCCAAAATATTACAAAAGACTATCCCTAATATCCCACTAATGGGATCAACAACTAGCTTATTTCCCGAAACCTGAAAATATAATAATTAATAGGCTCTAAATCATTACACAAACACCTCTCGCGTTTAAAGCCGCCAACGAAAGAAGAAACATGAATTATGGAATTGCTTGCAACGAATAGTTCAAGATTCATCTAAAAGATGTGAGTTCGCTTAAAGCGAACTAAGTTAGATAGGTAAGTTTAGGAGATGCTCGAGATGAAATTTTTATAACAAACACTCAACAACGAATATAAATAAAGTGATATATGGATGAATTTTTGTAATATATTTGACCTATTCACATGAAAGGAGCACTCTTATTTGAAAAGTTTACAAATATTTATAAATTTGAAAATTTTGACAAAATGTGGCAAATGAAATACTAAATATACAAAATTGAGATATACCAAAACAACATATAACTTAAAGCTCTCTGTTACTATAAGTTGAAGGGTGTGGTACATTTTACTAGTGCCTGAGGACTTCTAAATGACCTCAATTTACAGGCCTTTATTTCTTTTCGCATTCACTGAAAAATGATATGACTACACAACTTTTTATTCAAAAATCGTTGTTATAATTCACTAGTTTTCAACTCATTAGAGCAATATGCTACAAATTTATAATTTAAGTTAATCATGATCCAACGGTCTTATCTCCTACATCAGATTCGTCAAGAAGGTTCTCGTCTCAAGTCTGAATTGAAGTTTTTTTCCATGGGTAATCCAAAAGTATTATGTTAGAATTGGTATGTGCTAAAAATTGCTCATCAGTTTCATTTAATGTATAAGAGACTTTCACTCATTTGTACTTTTCAAAATTGCGTTCAACTCAATAAAAGATCGTTTAAGTTCAATTTGAGAAGTCAATTAACACAAATTAAGAAGATGTTTAAACAAATGACAAAAGTCTTTTATCGTGTTCGCAATCTTTGGAAGACTACGAGAACTTTTAGTTATTTTTCACATGTTCTCTAAATATCTTTTCAAAGAACAAGAGACAACAAAATATCTGAAACTACTTGAAGCAACAAAACGTATAGAAAGCAAATAAGAATTTGGTAAGCAAATTTACCAAATAAAAAAGAAAACTAAGTTTGGTAAGGATTAATTGATCCCCATCCGCAAATCAACGATTATTTGAGAAAAAGTTAAATTTGGGTAATTAGTAACTTCTACGTTAAATGTCACAATTAGTTTGCAATTTCCACATAGTTTGGCTGATATAACAACATGCTACCAAGTATATTGAAGTATGGTAACAATCAATTTTGGCTAGATTAGATCCTAAATTTGTAGCACGCAAACTAGTGAATTATGATGCTCATTCGCCGAATGTTGACATTCGATTTTGGTTTTAAGTTTCAATATTAGTACGGAGTACTTGATTTCATGTCGGGATAGAATTTAAATATAAACAAAAATAAATATGAAAATAAGAAAAGATACAAAAAAATATATGTGATTCGATCCCATAACATGAGTTATGGAAACTTTAAATGAAATACTAAATATCTCAAAATTGATTTTTGATATACATTCAAAACATTAAAAATAAATCTTTTCAGTGATATGGAGCTTAAAGAATTTATCCTCTATTATGAATCTGATTATTATTGTTTACATTGAACCAAAATTCACAAATAGGAGATTTTTTATTTTTGGTTTTTTTGGATCATCAGACGGTATTACTTGGTACTCCGTAGGAACTCGTCCTTGAATTGAAGCCCATCCTATGTGCCAAAACGCCTTCTTGCCAAGTTTGTTCAGGCCTTGTTCCCAAAAGCTACAACCTAGTGTTTTATGAACACTTTTAAAAAAAGTACGTATAGTATAGGTTTTGAAAATAATTTTAACTTATTTAAACATGAAAAGTAAAAATACTTTTCAATTTATCCATAAATTCTTTTTAAAAAGTGATTTTTCAATTTCAGAAAAATTATAAACAGTTTTCAAAAATCTATTGAGAACAAGCCCTTAATGCTGTTCCAAGTATCACGGTTTAATCTTTGGAAGCATTTGGGACAAAATTAAGAAGATGTTTATTTTTCACACGTTCTCTAAATATCTTTTATATCCGTAACACCTACCCCTCCCTATCTGCCAACGGGGAAAAAGGTTGGGTAATTAGTACTTCTCTACAAAGTTTGCCAAGTTTGGCTGTTGAACAACATGCTATCAAAGTATCGAGAAGCATCAAAATATCAAACACCATATTTGACTTTCAGTTGTTGGATGCAAGACATCTCCAATAACTATCTGATAAATTTTCATCTTAACTTGTATCTAACTCACAAACAAAATATTTAAAATTAATAAATGATTAATTTTTTCTACTTTCTTCACAAAAACTTAACGGGTCAAATAAGCAATTAGAGAAATAAATTAAATCCATATAACACTTTAACTTATTCACTAGATGAACATCTATTACGGTACAACCATGTAAAACATACAAACTATTAAATCTGCAAGATTTCGTAATTACAAGAGCAATTTTCATGAACTTCCATGACTCTATTTTCAACTGTATATCGATTAAACCTAACACAAATTTAAAGAATCCTCCACAAATCCAAAAAATTCCAATGCAAAATACTCAAATATCCCAAAAATCTAAGAAAGTCATAATATACTAAAAACCCTAAAGGACCCAATTCAGTGAATTCACTCTCTTGGTTATTACCATACAAACACTAAAGGTGTTATACGAAAATATAAAACCAGCTCACAAAGAAAATAAAATGGGAAGCTAATCCCATTCTAAAAAATGAGCGCAAGAAAACCCAAAATATTACAAAAGGCTGTCCCTAATATCCCACTAATGGGATGAACAACTAGGTCTATTTTCACTAACGAAGTCCCAAAATTTATACTCAATGCAAGCCAATTATTCATTAACAAAACAGGCTCTAGAAATCTCTCACACAAACATCTAATGGACCTTCCAGAGAGTAACAAAATAGCCTAATTTTAAGAAAAAGAATTGCTTGCCAACTAGTAACTCAACATTCATACTGGAGCTCGATCTTCGTCAAAATTTCTCAATAGAAAAAATTTGTTACCATCAAATCTACCACTTGATCTTCACTTGGTTTCCCTGCTCTAATATCAGTTTGTTAGGATCGGCTGCTGGGGAATTTGCGAAAATTTCTTAAGATAACAAATATAAACAAAGAGATATATGGAAACAAAATAAGGGACACAAAAATTTTTGTGATTAGATCAACTCGACTTACGGTCACAGACGAAAGTGGAACATTCCGCTAATTCAATAAGAGTAATACAAATTAAAAAAATCTCAACAAAATTAAACAAGTTTCAAATGAAATGCTAAATATCTCAAAATTGAGATATACCAAAACAACATATAACTTAAAGCTCTCTGTTACTGGTTGAAGCGGGTGTTACATTTTACTAGTGCCTGAAGACTTCTAAATGGCCTCAATTTATAGGCTTTTATTTCTTTTTGCATTCACTGAAAATGAAATGACTACACAACTTTTTTCATACGCATATAAATTCATCCATATATGCAAATACAGTTTGCCAAGCAACAAAAGGAAACCGCAACCATATTTAACTTTTAGTTGTTGGATGCAAGACATCCCAACAACTACTTGATAGTTTATCAGATTCGTCAAGAAAAGGTTCTCACAAATTTCTCAAATCTGAGATGGTGACTTTAGTTTTTTTTTTTCCAGTACATGGGTAATCTCAGCAGGCAAAAGTATTATGTTAGAATTGATCAACAATTAAAGTGTAATACGAAATTAATGAAACTGATGAGCAATTGGGCATTCTTTATTGGAACCAAAGGTATATATGGAGTTAATTAATTAGACCTAAAAATTTAAAGTTAATTAGATAGATCTATAACTTTTAATTATCGATCAATCCATTATTCCTTAAATATAATGAGAATCTTTCACTATCACTTGCGATAAATTAATAAATAGAGACTTCAGTTTATACATACGATGAGGATTAAAATGCACTATACTACTAATACAAATGGATAACAATAGGGTGAGATTACCTCTTCTTTAAAGAGATACTAGTATGATTAAAATGTTAGAATACCAAATTAATTTTAATATTTTTGACAACTAATATTATCATAACCCAGATCCTGCATGTTTAATCATCAAGAATATAAATTTAAATACTAGATGCGAAATCATACAGACTCCATAAGAATTGATGTGATTCTTGAATATTGTGGTTATTGATATTCCAAATTACTATGTATGTATTTTAGAGAATAAGGTTCTAACTTTTCTGATGATGGGATGTCAAGAAAAGTAACACAACATAAAATTTGGGGACCATAACCTATATATATATATATATATATATATTTTATATATATATATATATATATATATATATATATATATATATATACTTTCTTTATCCCCTTAGGTTTGCCCATCATAAAACAGAAAATAAGATTTTAGGGTATCTACACATAAAAATTCATACTAATTAGATGATTTAGGCCCATTTATCTTAAAATTATAATATATCACTTTATATCTTGGGCCAATTAATTATGATAGCATATATTACACAATTAATATGTATGTGAATGTTCAAAAACCAACATTCTCCCACTTGGACTACATATATATTATTGTATAAAACCTTATGAGTTCAAAACCTTTAGCTATCATGACCATAGTCATCTCCAAACAATCTCGTCCATTAATCACGTCAATTAGGATTAAAACGATTTTCGTTACATTAATCGTAACTAAACTCATTTTTGGTCACGTACATCAACACAACCAAATGACATAGATCAAATATGGATGTGTAGTATGAAAATTACATGCAATGTGATATTAAACATGCCTATTTTCGAACTGGTCCAACTTTATGATAGAGATCAAACTCTAAAATTATAAAGAAAGTGAAACTTAAAGATGAACACTTTATTTCTAAAACTGAATTCTTTATTTCTGCAGAAAATATTCATAAACATAAGATGTGTCTTGAAAGATTTAAGTATATAAATTGAATACAAACTCCTACTAATCCTGAATTAAACGATCATCAAAAGACATAACACCCATATAAGCAGTGTGCTCATGAAAGACCTTAGGTGGTAATCCTTTAGTAAGCGGATCCGCAATCAGGGAATTTGTGCCAATATACTTTATAGATACCTGACCACTCTGAATTCTTTCTTTAACAACTAGAAACTTGATGTCTATGTGTTTAGATTTCGTTGAACTCCTATTATTGTTAGAATAATACTGCTGATTTATTATCACAAAATAACTTAAGTGGTCTTCAATACCATCCACAATTCGCAACCCTGTGATAAAATTTTGCAACCATATTTCATGATTGGATGTCTGAGTGTTTGTTTAACACTTTTTCTAGAAATAGCTCCACTAGCAAGCAAATAAATATAGCCCGAAATAGATTTATGACTGTTTTGACATTCAAGAAAATCAGAGTCAGAATACCCAATGATCTCTAATTTATTCGATCTCCTATATGTGAGCATGTAATAATTTGTTCTCTAGATAGAAGATATCGCATGAACTCTTTTGGCTGCGATCCAATGAATCATACCCGGATTGCTTAAATATCTGATTAACATCCCAACAATATACGTAATATCTAGACGCGTATAAACTTGAGCTTACATTAGACTTCCTACTACCGAAGTATAGGGAATCTTTTGCATTTCCTTATCTTAGGGCACTGAGCGAGGCATAATTTGTCCCCCTTAGCAACAGGGGTATCTGCTGATTTGCTATATTGCATGCTAAATCTTTTAAGTACCTTCTCGATATAGTTCTTTTGTTTATAATCCAAGAATACTCTGAGAGCGATTTCGATATATTTGAATTCCTAATACAAAAGAGGCGTCCTCAAGATCTTTCATCTTAAATTTTTGTGATAGAAATCTCTTGATTTCGTACAATAAGCCTATATCATTACTAGCAAGCAGTATGTCATCGACATATAAAATCAAAAAAATGTACTAACTCCCACTAAACTTGTGGTATATACAATCATCAAGCCAAATTCATCTCAAAACCAAACGAAATGATAATTTGATAAAATTTGTAATACCATTGACGAGAAGCTTGCTTGAACCCATAGATGGATTTCTTTAATTTACAGACCATATTCTTTACATCTTTGGATACAAAATTTTCTGGTTGCATCATATAAATGGTCTCATCAATGTTACCATTGAGAAACACAGTCTTTATATCCATATGATGTAACTCAAAGGTCAAAATGTGACACTAAAGCCATTATTATCCTGAAAGAGTCTTTCGATAATATTGGAGATAAAGTCTCTTGATAATCAATGCCTTCCTTTTGAGTAAAATCCTTTGTGACAAGACGAACCTTATATCTCTCCACATTGCGCATCAAATCTCTTTTGATTTTAAATATTCATTTACAACCAATAGGTTTCGTACCTTCTGGTAGTGTGACGAGTTCCCAGACATCGTTGTCTTTCATGGATTTAATTTTCTCATTCATAGCATCAATCCATTTGTGAGCTAATTAGCACTATGCATGACTTGATGAAAGTTGATTGGATCATCTTTCACCAATCCAATGCCATCCTCATGTTCTTGGAGAAATACGATGTAATCATCCAGAATCGCACTTCTCCGTTCTCTAGTGGATATCCTTAATGGCATTTTTCTTGAGGTTGTTGAGTTTGTTCGTGTTGTTCTTGATGGGAAAGATTTTCAACATTGTCTTGTGGTACTGATATTGCTTCTTGAACAATGTTAGGAATATAAGGCTGATCATTGTCAATAATAATGGTAGGAAGGAAAATAGATTTCTCTTCAAAGTCAAAGTCTCTAACTTTATCTTTCTCCCCAAACTCAATATCCTCAAAGAACTGGATATTTCCCGTCTCAAAGAAGAATTTCTAGATGTGAGGATCATAAAATTTGTATCTCCGAGACCGTTCGAGACTTTAGATTAGTTTATAAGAGACAGATTCTTTTGAGCAATTTTTTTCATTTGGCCTTATAAGGCCTTGCCTCATTGGACAACCACAAATATGTAAATGCTTTATACTAGGCTTTTACAAGTCTATAGTTCATAGGGGTTTTGGTCGTACTCTTAGTTGGAACTCTATTAAGGATATAAGTTGCAGTCTTTAATGTCTCTCCCCAGAGTGAATTCGGTAAAGTTGTATGACTAATCATACTTCTCACTATATTCTTTAAAGTTCTGTTTCGTCTCTCAACAACACCATCCATGTTAGGAGATCCTGTATGGTATACCGTGGGAGGATTCCACACTCTTCTAGGAATTTGGCAAAGAGCTTGGACGTTGTTCACCTGATCCGTCATATCTGCTATAGTATTCACCACCACGGTCAGATCTGACAGCCTTAATTTGTTTACTCAAGTTGGTTTTCAACTTCAGCTTTAAAAGCCTTGAACATGTCCATGAGTTAGACTTCTCATGAATTAAATAAAGGTAGCCATAACGAGAAAAATTATTTGTGAATGTAATAAAATATTATTGACCATTCCAAGAAGCAATAGAACAAAGGAATGGCCCACAAATGTCCGTATGTATTACTTCTAAGACGTCCAAAAATCTACTGGCACCTAATCTCTTTATATTTGTTTATTTTCCCTTAATACACTCAATGCATATTTGAAAGTTTGACAAATTTAAGGGATCAAGAATTCCATCTGATACAAATATTTCAATTCTTTATTTAGATATATGACATAAAAGCTTATGCCAAAGTGAAACAAAATTCTTATTGATTAATTTGCGTTTAGTACCACGTGAACTTATATGCAATATTTTATTATATGAAGCAATAGTTTCGATTAAATAATGGTTATCATGAGAAGACAAAAACTCAGTACCAATAACATTTGAATTTAAAAAAAGACTAAACTAACTATTTCTAAATGAACAAAAGTAACCGAATTTGTCCAAATCAGAAATAAAAACCAAATTTTGTCTAAAAGATGGTACAATATATATCTCTTTCAAATCTAAATAATAACTAGTTTGTAATAATAACCTAAAAGTCCCATATTGCTTCAACTTTAACTAGTTTGCCATCACCCACATAGATGAATCTTTCAGCATCATTTGGCTTTCGGCAATTCAGGCAACCCTACATGGACACACTTATGTGAGTAGTAGCACCGGAGTCTGTCCACTAAGTGTGTCTAGGTATTGAAGTTAAATTAACCTCAAAACAAACCAAAATGAGAAGCGTACATTTCTTTGCACGCCAAGCGTGATATTTGATACAATCCTTTTTCAGTTGTCCAGAATTCTTACAAAAGTAACAACCAAATTTCTCAGTTTGTTTCTTTTGTTGTTTCTTTTGAAGTGGATCACCCGCAGCTTCTTTATCCTTTTTCCTTTTCTTATTTTTGTCCTTAAAGGTACTTACCAAGTGAGCACTTTCAATCTTTTCTCATTTAAAGACCATTTATCCTTTTGACAGTTATAACTGACCTTAAATTGATTGAATTGTGCAGGAAGAGAGATCAAAACCAAATGTACGAGCAAGTCCTCAGACAGCTCGGGTAACTTTAGTGCCTTAAGTTTTGAAGTAAGATGAGACATCTCTAGGATATATACTCCCTTATATTTCCTGTTCCTTTATACCTCGTTGAAATTAAATTCGATAGAATCGTACTTGTTTTTGCTTTATCTTTTTTTACAAAACGTTTTTCAATTTGTATAAAGAACTCTTTGGTAGTTGCCTTTTCGGACACATCGCCCCTGAATGTTTCCGAAATTGCAAGTTTTATAATCATAAGACTCATGCGATTTGAACGATCCTACTTCTCATATTCACTTTTTTCTTCTACGGAACTATTATCTGTAAGAGGAGTGGGTTGTTCAATCCTTAGCGCAAAGTCTAGATCCATGCAACCAAAAATGATCATTATGTTCTCTTTCCATTCCTTAAAATTGGTTCCATTCAGCATAGTGATAGAATTTATATTGGCAGATATCATAAAAGCAGATGTATTAGCTGAAAATAGAACAAAATAATATATTCACATAAGTTCCAAATCTTAAATAATAGAAAATTAAATTCAAATAATGGTAGGGTCCATCACAAGATACCCAACACAACATTAATATTTAGTCTTTGGACAGAAATATTAACTTGTAAGTGGTACTCTTGGTGTAGTAATCAAATATTGATAATAAATCCTGTCAAACAATAAGTCTATTTTTGGACTGACTTATTATTCACATGGAATACCAAATAATTGTCACATATTTATTACTACAGGTGTATATATAATTTGGCCAAATATTAACCTTCATTTGGGTCGATAAATATTCCCATGAATTACAAATACACAATAATCTTAATATTTTAAAATAAATTGACCTACATAAGAGGGGCTATTTTAGTAGCATGTTGTATCAATAATATATATATATATATATATATATATATATATATATATTTTTTAAACATTAGACATTCTTAATTAATTAACCAAAATTTGAATTTAATTATTTTACCAAATATTTAAAAAAAAATTAAAATTTAAAAATTTTAAAAAAAATGACCATAATAAGGTTTTATTGGTCATGAACTTCATGACCATTAAACCGATTCCTTACGGTCATATACTAATTTGTTCATGACCAAAAAAAACCGTACACCTTAATCAAAAAAAAAAAAATTACTTTTTTTTTTTAAAGTTCTTATACCAAACAAATTCAAAAGAAAACAAAAATTAAAACCAAAATTTTGAATCCAACAATTTAATCCAAATGTGTATAAGAAATTATAGGACCCAATACCATTAGATCTGTATAAGAGACAGAATCAGAGGAAACGTTAAGATTTAGTTCTTGAATTCAACAAATATTTTAAGACCTGTCCTTATACAATCTAATACTGTATAAGAGACAGCCTGTCTCTCATACACATCTAGATGCTCAAGAGACAGCCGAATATTCAAGAATCATATGATATGATTCTTGAATATTCGGATGTGATTCTTGAGCCTACAGATTTGATTTTTGAATATTGTGGTTATTGATTTTCCAAATTACTATGTATGTATTTTAGAGAATAGGGTTATCACTTTTCTGATGATGGGATATCAAGAAAAGTAATACAATATAGAATTTGGGAACCATAACCTATATAGATATACTTTCTTTATTTCCTTAGGTTTTGCCCATAATAAAACAGGAAATAAGATTTTAGGTATCTACACATAAAAATCCATACTAATTAGATGACTTAGGCCAATTTATCTTAAACTATACTAGATCACTTTATATTAGATCAATTAATTATGATAGCATATATTACACAATTAATATGTATGTGAATGTTCAAAACCCAACATGAAAATGCCCTGTTTTGCAAGGTTATTGTCTCATTCAACAGTAAAGTTGAAGTACATCCTTATAAATGAACTCAATCTACTTCATATTAGAATCGAACTTAGCTTGATTCAAATGTACGTTAGAATTTAGTTCGTCAATAATTAAATTAAATTTGAACACGATTTAGTATTTGTTAAATATTTGAACTCGACTTGAACTCGAACTCAATTGATAAGATTAAAACTATAAATTTACATGTAAAAATTTCAAATTATTCGAGTTCAATTTGAACTCAACTCAATAAAAGATCGTTTAAGTTCAATTTAAAAGAAAAAACAAATTAAATTTAAACAAATTAAAAATTTCATTAAAATAATTAAACAAGCTTAAACACAAAAGTGTTCGACTTGTTTAGATTCGTTTATACTTCTAAATTAGGTGAGGGCAATTCAATTGTGGTAAGAAGTATTACTGGCGGATGCTTAGTAACTACTATTGAATTAATAGGAGTCTTTTTTTTAGAATGACAGTCTATTTTTTTATAAATTACATATATTCTCTCATTAATTTTGCTTAGTAACTGCTACTGAACTAATAGGAGTCTTTTATTTAGAATGATAATCTATTTCTTTATAAATGACACATAATCTTTCATTAATTTTGAAGCAACAATTAACATATCCAGTAATTTTTCGTCATGGTAGGGCCAATAGAATTATTGCTATTATTGTCAAATAGAGGAACGGAGGACTACAGGAAGGATTTTCCAGTTGAAGACGGATTATCAGCCTATCATAAAATACGTGGCTGCTCTTTCTTGCCTCAGTCAATTGGAAACAACCCTTTGTGCTCATTTGCTCTGAAAAAAGGAAGTAGAAAATAGATGTGAACTCTTAATCAGTGGACACAATTGGCTGATTGAATACCATGGAATTGCGATAGTAAATTCGGTAATCGAATCGAAATTGATTTGGTGAGAGATCATTTGAGTTTGGTTCATTAATATTTAAGTTAAATTTGAACAAAATTTAAAGTTCGTTAATTTTTTGTATTTGACTCGAATTTGATTAGATAAGTTAAAAATTTTAAATTTATATTTAAAATTCAAAACTATTTGAGTTTGATTCAAATTCAACTTAATAAATTCATCTCGTTTAGGTTTAATTTAAATAATAAATAAATTAAATTTAAGTTTAGGTTTAATTTAAATAATAAATAAATTAAATTTAAATAAAATTTTAAATTCATTAAAATAATTAAACGAATTTAAATATTTGATTGTCTGACTTATTTGTGTTCATTTGTGACCCTAACTATCTTTACTTCAATTGGGATCCATGGACAAGTAGTCCACATCCTGGTGCCGTGTTGCGTTGTTATGGATTATTCAGTGTTTTAAACTTTTACTCCGTTAGTTCCCAATTGATGTGTTTCTCGTCTTTTTAATTGTCCCAAAATAATTGCACTTCCCTTAAATAAAAAGGTTAATTTCTAAATTATTTTCTTCTATCAATATTTTATATATGAAAAATTCTTTTATAGATCCAATTTACGGTAGATAGAATGAACTCATTGATCTACATTCATTCACATACCCTGAAGAAATTTATTTTTAGTGAATTAAAGTAATGTGGATTAATATGCATTTCAAATAATCTATCCCACTTATCGGGAATCGAATCTATATAAAAATTTCTTTTTATACACTATAAATAAATGAAATCTTATTAGACAGTTTACCTTGGAATTTGACTAGTTTTTCGGTCTGTCTCTCTCGTTCTATTGGAGCTGGGTTCCCTATACCTTTGAAATTCTTGAAGATAAAAGTTCTAAATGTAGTACTTGATTCATAATTTGAATAACGAAATACAAAATCCTTAGCAGAATATCTTATTAAATGACATAAATGGGTTATTTTAAATTAATGAAATTTTAATAATTAATTTAATTTTTAAACCCACCACTAAAAATAAATTCATTAATTTGGAAATATCAATATCACATGTCACCAGAGTAATGCCTTAACGTTTCCTCTGATTACCTTTGTTTGTCTCTTCATAAAGATTTTTCTTTCTTTTTTATCGAAATCTTGAATATCCCACCCAAGTATAAAAAAGAAATCTAGTCTCTTATAACATTTAATGTCTCAAGAAAGTTTAAGTTTGTATTTTGTGATTGTGTGTGGTTGCACTTATCTATGCTGGACTCCAAATTAAATGATAAAGATTATATGTAACGCAAAATAAACACTCTTCGAGAATCGAAATTAAATTTTAATCTTCTATTCAATATTAAGTTTTTCATCTCCTGTTTAATATTAAGCTTTTTGTCTTTACATACCTATGTCATATCAGATAAAATCACTCAGACATTATATGCCGATGTATATTATCTAATAATATTACATAACTAATAGTATTTGTAAATCAATTCTATCTAACTATTTTTACTTTGTATTTTTAAGAAATTTTACAGTTTTTCTTAGAAAATTATTTTTTTTAATTTTAAAAATTTATACAGTATAAATAATTCCTAGAAGGGATCGTAAAATTTTCATATATTTTTATATCTCTTCTTTATGAATTGTCATTATGGTTTTCCCTTTTTCCATTTTCAATTTGGGAACGAACAAAAACCTAAATTGGCCTTTGACAAGTCTAGCAGCCAAAGGTTCATGCACTTTTTTAACCATTCCAAACGTCATCGAGCATATGGTGGAGTCAAGCTAATTCCTTCACTGAATCTAAGATGCATCTTGAATTTATGCTTTCAATTTCCCCACTCAAACTAAATAAATAAATAAATAAACAAACAGATCCAATGAATCAGACAAGTAAAGAAAAACCTCCCAAACGAAAAAGGTGATTCTCAAAACAATGCATTTATATTTTATACAAAAGTATAAACTGATAATAATGTCGTTAATGTCTTATTAGATTTACGATGTAAAAATAAGATTTAATTAAATATTTAAAATCAAGAATTGATGATTTAATATGATTTTGTCGTTTGGATTGACTTTGATATTATAAATTATTTCCTTCTCAAAATTTAACATTAATAATACTAGATTGTTTGAATTTGGAAATTATCGAAGAACAGTAACTTCAAGAGATTAATATCATAAAAAGGTAATGATATTTACACATCTTTTTAGTTTATTATCGATTATTTTCAGTAATTATTAGTGTAATTAGTTTTTCATTCACTTTTAAATGAATATTTTATACTAATAAATTGTGCTAGAAATATGTAAGAAATTAAAGGGTTCATAACTATCGTCATCATATACAAAAACAAAAATAACAAAATTAATAACATAACAAAATCATATCACATTATTACCCTCTAATTTTAAATACTTGTATGAATTTCATTTATTTTTTCGTAAATCTAATCTCACATCTATGATCTATATTACTCTGTCACTGTTAATATCATTAATTATTTATAGAAGCAGACTAACTCTTGGTAAATATCTAAATGTGTATAAGAGACAGATAGTATAGAACATTTCAGGTACGAACCAATAAAGCATCTTTGTATGCGGCTGTCTAATTCTGAGGTGATCAAGGATATACTACTATCAGAGAGAAACGTTTAAATAGATCTGATCTATAATTTTACTTGTAAATTTTATAATATTGATTGATTAAATTTTATAAAATAAATGATATCAATTGATACAAATAAAATTTCTTAACATTTATTTTTGATAATAAAATTTACAAGTGAAACTCAAAATTGAATCTATTTACATATTTTTCATTGTCAAATACATTAAAATATAAGTAACCACTATATATATAGGCCCCATTTTCGTGGATCCTCTCCAAATGTCACTAGAAAAAAAGCTCCCTAGTCTAAACAGAGAGGAGGCTCATCGTACGCATCATGGAACTGCTCACACAGGAATACAACGTTTGGTAGACATTTCCCTTTTAAAATGGAATCCAAATCCATCTTTCCAGTTATTGAACATTCAATTTAGCAATGGCAACTTTAAGTAGGCTATTTAGGAGAAAATCCTCAACACCCTTTAACTGCTCTTATCAAAAGCAGGTTTTTCTCCAATTCATCTTCTTTTGCTCAGAGATTAAGAGATCTGCCCAAAGATTTTCCCGGGACCAACATCAAGAAAGATGCTTCTCAAGTAATATTATTCTTTCCTTTCTACTACTTCTATATAAGTTTCTTGGTTCTTTAATTTACTTGTTGACTTTCATATTTACGAGCTTTTTTCAGCTTAGTTAGTTGAACAGTTTCAGAATTTTGTCTCTTCATTCTGCTTCTGGGCCTCTCATAATCTATCATTTTAAAATTCTGCAGTCACTCTACGGATCATTCGGTTAGTTTTTAAAATGAAATGAAATAGTTACTAATATATGACCGGAAACTTCTCAATAAATTTGTTAGAATAAATACTCTGTTAATTTTAAAAAGTTTGCACAATATAACTCTTTTTTACTAGTTTTCAAAGCACAAAGAATGACTGATAATATGATCACAGAACTTCCTAATAAATTTGTAACAATAAATTAATGGGGAGAATAAATTAGTGGGAAGTTCCCAATAAATTTTTAACAATAAATTAGTAGGAAGTTCAATTTGATGGAACTATTCGATTATTTTAAAAGTTTCTATAGCATAGACAGTTGATTTTAAAAATTTGTACAATATAAATTTTTAAAATATATTGTACTCTTTTTGTCTCATTTTATTTAATCTTCTTTCTATTTTAATTTGTTCTAAATTATTTATCATTTTTTAAAAATACAAATAAATAAATGTTAATTTACTTAATTTATCCTTCATGCAAGTTCAAAAAAGAGAGCATTAATGTCATATTTCAACATTAATTACTATCATAATGTATTTCAAATTTTGAAAGTCAAATACTAACTAACAAATTTTGACTTTTAATTGAGGGACAATAATGGAAAAACTATTCTATAGTTGTTAAATATTAATTATTCTTAAATTGTGCGTAAGATTGATCATTCCAAATAAAATGGGATGGAGTAGTACAAGTTTACAAATGTATAAACGGACTGTAAAATATTTCTAAATTAGTACAACTATAAATTTTGAATTGAGGCATGACTGACTACCCAGAATTTGTAATTTTGTAGTACAACTAGAAATTAGTTCAATACACAAATATGTGACCGTGAAGCCAAGAAATGAGCACTGGGGCAAGATGCATAAAAGGGGCAAGATGCATAAAAGGGACAACTTTATAAGTTACCATAGAAGTTTTGAGTACATATAATGTAACTGTTGTTATACAAATTCTTTCATGTTTCATGATTGGAAGAACACCACTTGCTTATCTGAATAAAGTTACAGAAGGTTGTGGTGCTTATATAGCTGTAAAGCAAGAGATGTTTCAGCCAACTGCTAGCATTAAAGACAGGTAACCTGTTAAGTTTTCACCTTTCCGAAAATACTTCCGCTGACTCGATCTCCTATCTGTACATCTTGTCATTAAATCTTATAGAATCTTGTAAATCTTATGGAATCTTACTTACATTAACTCGATGACATTTATTTCATATGTTGGTCTATAAAGACAGATTACCTAACTATTTGACTGTCACCTTTATACTATCAACTGCTAAAATTTGGTAGCCTTTTTTACTTTCAGACCAGCATTGGCTATGATTGTAGATGCAGAAAAAAAAGGTTTGATCTCACCTGGAGAGGCAAGTGAAGAGAACTTTCCATAAATTTTCAATTGTAATAATCCCATGAATTCTTTACAATTTTTCTCTGACTTGCAAAATTTCTTCATGATGATATTCAGACTACATTGATTGAGCCCACATCAGGAAATATGGGGATCAGTATGGCATTTGTGGCTGCTTTGTAAGGTTACAAAATGGTTTTAACAATGCCCTCTTATACAAGCTTAGAGAGAAGAGTAACCATGAGAACGTTTGGAGCTGATTTAGTCATCACTGATCCAACCAAAGGAATGGGAGGAACAGTTAGGAAAGCTTATGAGCTGTTGGACAAGACACCAAATGCTTTTATGCTTCAGACAATTCTCTAATCCTGCTAATACTCAGGTTTTATGATATATTCATCCCCTGCCTTCGTTACCATTCAGTTTTCATAAAATGCTTCTTTGTTGGTAGAGAATTTAGTTTCTATTATCATATATGCTTTACTGATCTCTGAACTGAAACAGGTGCATTTTGAGACAACTGGTCCTGAGATATGGGAGGACACTAATGGTAAAGTCGACATTTCTGTCATGGGAATCTACTCCATGGAGGTACCGTTTCTGGTGTTAGGAAAGTATCTTAAACTCCTATGATCCTGATGTTATGATAAACATTAACACCCACCTATTTGTTTTGTTTTCTTTTGGCCCTTTTTAAGTAAATCCTTAATTCTACCGTCTGTTTTTGTAGATTTATGGAGTCGAGCCTACTGAAAGCAATGTCTTGAATGGTGGCAAACCAGGTAAAATACACACTTTGTATCAGCTGGTGAACCATTTATTTCATCTTCCTCTAGATAAAGTTACTGTATCTTTATCCTAACTAAATCTTAAGATATGCACAGACAGTCAATCAATGATTATGTTATATAATGCTTCAGTCTCTAACAGAGGATGAACAAATCTGAATGTAGGTCCTCATCATATCACTGGTAATGGGGTCGGATTCAAACCTGACATCCTTGACATGGATGTAATGGAGCAAGTTCTTATGGTAAGGTCCATTGTCCTCGAATTGATTCATATAGTACGATCATAGAACATTAGAACCAGATATTGTATTGCTGCTCAATCATTAACAATGATCTATGAATCTTGAAACTGATGTTCTACTGTTTCAGGTTTCTAGTGAAGAATCTGTAAACATGGCTAGAGAGTTGGCACTTAAAGAAGGGCTTATGGTAACATTTCAAAGAAAATAAAATGCATTTCTTTACATAATTTTTATGTCTAAATCTCAAGTAGGATGAAGTTTTGGTGGTAACAGGCAATCACGCGATTTGTGATGTATTATTGGTTAATGTAGGTTGGGATATCATCAGGAGCAAATACTGTTGCAGCACTAAAACTTGCACAGAAACCAGAAAACAAAGGCAAACTCATTGTGGTACGAACAAGTTCATTAAAGTCTTGATCACACAGCTAAAACATTCTTCTGCTTCTTTTCGTGAACACGAATTTTTTGATTAATCTGAAATTGTTTCCTTTGGCTAAATTTCAGACTGTGCATGCTAGTTTCGGAGAGCGTTATCTGTCATCTGTACTGTTTGAAGAGCTCAGGAAAGAGGCTGAGAATATGCAACCTGTTTCAGTTGATTAATGCTACAAGTTATACTTGGTGCATTTTTTTTTTTGGTAGTATAAATCCTGCTACAAGTTGTAGTCAATAACAATGGTGAGATAGGTTCCAAATATATTCAGTTGGGGTATATACTTTTAAACCAAATACCAGTACTTAATTGTAGCTCAATCATGTATTCAAACATTAAAATCTGACAATGATAGAGCATATTATGTCAAAAATCTTTTTCTTGCATTTTTTATGAGGGAGAATGGCCCTAGACAATGTTCTAAAATTTAATCTAATGTGTATAAGAGAAAGTCACCTGTCTCTAATACAGATCTAGATGTGTATCTGAGACAGGAATAACAGGAGAAGTGGATCAATTGATACAGAGTTAATGTTATTCACGAAATTGTAAGTAGATTTATATAAAATTATTAAATAGGGCCAACTTCACAAGTGCCGACCTTAGCTCAGTTGGTAGAGCGGAGGACTGTAGTATGTTTGCTGTCATCCTTAGGTCGCTGGTTCGAATCCGGCAGGTCGGATTTTTATGTTTGCGCCTAATCAACGTTGTCGTTACAAATGTCCAATATTGAGAATTCTCTATATAAACGAAGGCGCAAACATAAAAAAATTGCCAAACTTATTTAAATAATTTTTGAAAGATTTCTATTTGGACAAAATATGGCCCCTAATTTATAATAAAGTGGGTTATTTTGTACAAATAACTCTATCCCATTAATTATTGAACAACTATCAAAATACTATTAATTGCTCAATAACCACTATACGTAACTTTTCCATTAGCAACTTTATATAGTTGCAAAATTGAGTCCAATAAAGTTTTATCCCAAAAAAAAAAAAAGGGAATTCGGAAGCACATAAGGTGCGGACTAGTTAGGTAAGACTAGATTTTAACCTTTCATGTAAGTGTAAGTTTTGACTATTCACTTTCGTCTAGATGATTAAAAAGTATGTAAATTTCATAACTTTTCAATCATCTGATAATTTATAATACCCATTCCATATTGTGAGGTGAGTAACAAAAAATTCATTCATGCAAATGGAAAGTTGAGCCTAAGGACGCAATTATTTATTCCTAAATAATTTGTTAAAAACAATAAACATCAATCTTTACAAATAAACTAACGAAAAATTCTATAATCTCATTAAAACATTATGCCTTTATACTTTAAATATTTATATAATATAATAGATGTGTTATATATACATCCTATATAGGTAACTCAATTGAATATTGGGGTATATCGCTATTCTAAAACACTTCATATAAGATTATGATATCGCGTTCTTAATAGATTAATGAAGTAATATTTTTTGTTCCAATGCAGCAAATGATGCCATTACTGAAATCATTTATACTTTTAACCCAAATTAAGTAAATAATATATGGTTATTGTTTAAACTATATGAACAAATTCAGATACGTGCATAAATTTTATATCTATCTCGAAATCATACTTTTCATGGAAATAATTTAGTTTTCCTAGAAGAGATACATTATTGATAAAACAAATTGCAAGTTTTTGTAGCTTGTAAAAGTTTAATGGCATGCTTTTCTTAGAGTTGCTTAGGAAGGACTACACAAGAGCCTCATAAATTATTAATGATATTAAGTTTCTCAAAAAAAATATTTACCATGTTCCAAAACTTTCTTTCACCTAATTATGGATAGTTTTCAAAAGAGCAAAATGTCCAAAAAAAAAAAAAAAAAATTGTATAATTTTAAGTTGTACGTGTTTTAGTCACTCAACTATTTTTATAATTCTAAAGGTCATTCATCGACAATTAAAAATGTCATATTATGCTCTTTCTGTCTATTTCCTCGATTAAAAGCTCCGTTTCATCAAACTTTTGATTTCTTAAGGGGTAAAATTGTAAACAGCATAGAATCTCGTCTACTGTTCATCATCCTCCTTCCAATATTTACTCTATTTTTTTCAACTTTCTCTCACTTTTCTTAAACCACAACTAAATCCAATGAAAATTATTCTAAGATGATTCTTGGAACATGAATTTAACACAAAACAATCTTGGAATTTAACTTTACAACATAAGATTAAAAATTTAAATTTGGAACTGAAATGAAATGAGTTTCTAATACATTCACATATTGGTATGTAATTAGTTAATTACACCAATGATTATGATCACCCATGTGATTCCAAACACACGCATACAAAGAAGAAAAACTCAACCTACGTTTATCAAATCTACCAAAATAATTTTTGTTGACATAGGTGAAAGTCTTTTATGTGGGAAATGGTTCCAAACGTAAAATTTGTCAGAATAAAACCTACAATAACAAACAATTTATTATGTTCAATTTATCTTATGTGAAGCAATTATCTTTTTATTTTAAAAAAATAAAAAAGTTCTGCTTTACATTAAAGCTTGAATAAAAAAACTAGTCAAAATGTCTAGGTGGTTCTCCAAATGATTTTCTAGCTTTGGCCAAAAAAAGAAAATTGATATCTTTCAAATTTAGAACTCTTAAGTATCTTTTAAAGATCAAACTAATTGGATTGGTTGTTAAACGAGAAAAGTAAGAAAAAATGAATAGACCGAAGACGATAATGAATGATGATGTTTTTTTTTTTTTGACAATTTTATCCCATAAAATGGTGGATAAAAGGCCGTGTAACTCACTAAACTTTCATACGTTGCTAGTTTTACTTACTAAACTTTTTTTATGGTAAAAATAGTTATTAAACTTTTAAAATCATTATCTAACACCCATTCAATCTATTTTAAACGTTAAATTAGACGTTATCTAAAAAATATGACAGACATGATTTGAGCAATATTAAGCAATGTTAGGGACCAACTATCTGTAACCTGTCTCTTATACACATCTAGATGTGTATCCTAGATCGAAGCTTCCCTCCACTCTCTCTCACCCGTTGTCATATCTTCCTCCTTCTCCCGCATCCTCCATCTCCATCTCCATCTTTCTCCCCTGCTATTCCATTAGCCTTTCTCCTTATACCTCACTTTCTCCAGCTTTCCTTCTCCCTCTCCATAACCACTACCACATCGTTTTTCTACTCTACCATCCCCAATTTCCCCTTCTCCTATTGTCCCATCTCGCTTTCTCCCATCCTTCCCTTACTTTCCTTCTCTCCCTCTACTGCCACCACCACTACCATCACATATTCCTCATTTTTCACCATCCTTTTGATTTCACTTTCGATATGATAGAGAAGGTTGGTAGCACAGCTGTTTTGGTATCATTTCCCTCAAATTCTTCTAGTTATTTTCCTTAATTTTTTAAAGCTAGAAATATATTGTAACTGCTGTGAATAGATTGAGGACTAGATTTGTGGTGATTTATAATGAAGAGGAATATGTTGCTGTTGTAAATTGAATGAGGATAAGTGATGGTAAATTGAAAATTCAATGCTATCATCTGAAATGGAAATGGAATGAAAAACAAACAAAAGAAAATAAAAAATTGTGACGAAGGAGAAAATGAATAGTGTTTTGACATTTTTAACCTTAAAAATCTCACATGTCGTTCACATGTTGCATTTAACACCCAACTTAACGTCTCAAATAGACGGAATGGGTTTTAACAAATGATTTTGAGAATTGAGTGACCAATTTGGCCACAAAAAATTTTAATGAGCAAAACTAGTAACTTGTGAAAGTTTAATGGGTTGTATGACCTTTTACTCTAAAATGATCAAAAAGTTGGACACATCTAGATGCTTTTAGCAGAGGAAATAGATGAAAGAAACAGAACGCAATGTTTTTAATAGTTTAGTGTGTTTGGGCCACAAAAATAGTTAGGTAACTGAAAAATATACAACTTAAGAGTATAATGATGTTTTTGGCACTTTGCTCTTTTCAAAAAAGAAAAGGAAAACAAAATTGTGGACAAATCACATACTTAATTTACTTTGCACATTAAAATGAATTCTACCTAGGATAAAATTTGTTTGTTGATAATGCAAGTAAATGTATAAAGCATGTTTTTTCTTTTTTGCAGAGGGCACAACTAGATAGTTAGGGAAAGAAAGTGAGGAACCTAGGAAGTAGACAGAAAAATGTAAAATAACAAAATATAATGAAAAGAACGAAAAAGGACAAAGAATTATAAAAATAAATGACAATAATAAAAATATATGAAGCGTGTGTATACTGAATGCGTTACGCTATCATATGTAACCAACAAAGTTAAAAAAATGATTCCATTGGAAATATAATAATAGATAAATCAAACGCGACGAAATCTTATTTAAGGGTGATCAACACAACTTAACCTAACTAGTATAACTTCAAAATAGAAAGAGAAACCATGCACTTTTCTTATTCAAATAGCCTTCAACTATAGAAATATTGTTTATCAACAATATAAGAAAGCAAGCACATATATGTTATTTTTTCCTTATACTTTTCTAAGTAAGAAAACCCTCATTGAAAAAATAAAATATAATTTGTTGGACTGTCATGAATAAAATATAATTTATTTTAGAATTATCATCCATCTAGCATATAGTCAAATTTAACTCTAAAATTGCACCTGTAATTGGGTGTTGTTGCAATTGAAATGAACACAAACCCAACTATATTTCTTGCCCTTTCCTGCAATTTGTTGTTGCACCCCTAAATACCTCTCAATTTATGAATAGGAACTACAACTATTGTTTGAATTGATAGCCCTTAATCTATATTTTTGGCAAATTATCAACAATTGTCCTTTTTTAAGGTTTTAGTTTTATGACAAGGGAAAAGATAAATGCAAAGGGGTAAGAAATCTGATTAATTTAACTATGTGGCTCTATTGTTCTATCCCAAGTTAAAAGAAACAGTCACGCGCCTTGCACGTGAATTTTTTGTGTGTGTATATTAATGAAAAATGTGTTTGAAACAGTTGCAATTAGAAACTAAAAGCATTAATTGTGCTTTATTGAATACTTTAAGGAGACACAAAACTTGGAGGACTAAAATTGCATTTTTTTGGTTTGTTGTTATATATCAGGTTAAAAGTAATATTCATATGTCTTGCATGTGACTTTTTTCTTTTGTGATTAACAAAAATTTCAAATTTATCCTAAATTGGGTAAAATAAAAAATTATAAGGACTAAATATATTTGGTCTGATACTATGAAACCAAATTGGATCATGATCCAAACTTTAGGACCAAAATTGCATTTTCCCAATGTTTACCATGTTCCAAAACTTCATTTCACCTACGTTAATATGTGGACAATTTTCAAAAAGGAAAAAAGATTGTGGATAAGTAGCATACTTAGCTCAGTTTGCACATTAAACATGAATTCTATGTAGGACAATTTTATTTGTTGATAATGCAACTAAAATGTATGAAACATGTTTCTTATTTTTATTTTTTACCTTCCCATATTAAATATTCTCATCTATTTATGGAGAGTTGTGACATGGGAGTGGCGTACTTATATGGTAAGAGATAGTGCGAGGCACAGAGGAAATCGGACAAAAATATAGAAATAAACAAAATATATTGCAAAAAGAATGATAAAATGACAAATAAATGACGAGAATAAAAAAAATAAACATGATCTAAAGTATATTGAATACGTTATGCTAATTTGTGTAATATATACTTCTCGTACATTTTGGAGAGTGGTGACATGAGAGTGGCACAGCTGGATTGTTAGGGAGAGAAAGCAAATTACCTAGGAATCAGAGAGAAAAATAGAAATAACAAAATATAATGAAAAGCACGATAAAAGGACAAAGAATTAGATAAATAAATGTCAAGAAAAAAATATAATAAGCATGATATAACATATACTGAATGCCTTACGCTAACATATGCAATGGACAAAGTTAATAAAATGATGATTTTGGAAATATAGTGATAGTTAGATAGAAACGGGATGAAATTTCATTTAAGGGCTATCAAAACATAACTTAACCTATCTAGCATAAATTTTCTTCAAAATAGAAAGAGAAATTATGTATTTTTCTTATTCAAATAGCCTTCAACTAATGAAATATGTTTATATCAAAAAGATAAGAAACCTTTTATTCTTCTAAATAAGAAAACCCTTGGTGAAAAAATAAATTACTATAATTTGCTGCAGTATCATGAGTAAAATATAATTTATTCCAGGATTATCATCCGTCTAGCATGTAGTCAATTTAACCCTGAAACCATATCTACAATTGATTATTGTTGCCATTGAATTGAACACAAACCCAACTAGATCTATTTCTTGCTTGTTTCTGCAATTGCTTGTTGCAACCTTAAATACCTCTCAATTTGGGTACAGGAACTAGATTTATAGTTTGAATTGATTGCGATTAATTTGCATATTCTGCAAGTTACCAGTAATTGCATTTTTTAGGGTTTTAGTTTTATGACAAGGGGAAACGAAAATAAAAAGGGATTGAGTGAAATCTGATTGATTTAACTATAGTAGCTCTATTGACTGTTGTTCTACCCCAGGTTAAAAGTAGCAGTAACGTGACTTGCACGTGACTTTTTTTTCGCGTGTAATTAATATAAATTCTTAATTTGTCCAAACTTTAGAGAGCAGATTAGACCATGACCCAAATACTGGTAACCAAAATTACATTTTTCACAAATTTTCCATATTCCAAAACTTTCCTTCACCTAAGTTAATTTTCAAAAAAGAAAAAAAGGAAAAAAAATATTTGAGGATAAATCGCATACTTAACATATTTTGCACATTAAACATGAATTATATTTAGGACAAATTTGTCTGTTGATAATGCAAGTAAAATGTGTGAAACATTTTTGTTATTTTTATTTTTGCTCTTCCAAATTAAATCTTCTTATCCATCTAAAGAGTAGTGAGATGGGAGCGGTGTAGGTGGATAATTAGAGATGAAACAAGTAGCAGTTTGCATTCATGGGTTGGGTTGTCGAGTCAGTGGGTTTTTCGATTTTGGGTAGAAATTTTGAAGTCTAACTCAATCCAAGTAATATACAAACTCAAGTAAATCGAACCCAAGTATTACTCAAGCAGGTTATTAGATTACTCCGTTCACTTGGGTTTAAATTTTTTTTAAAAGAAGAAAATTTATTTTTGTTCTAAACAAAGGCCATTATACATTTTTTTTTAATAAACAATTGAAATTCATCCAATTGGATGGAAGACAATCTGCAATACTCCATTCTGAAAAAGAAAAGCATCTAGCTTCCTCAGTTAAACATTTTTTTTTTTTTTTTTTTTTTTTGTCTTCCTTAGTTAAAGTATGAGCAGTAGAATTTAACCTTGAATACTGAATACAACTTCAATACTTGAAAGTTTTTGCTAAAAAATCACAATTCACAAGTGGAATACTTTTTCTTTGACATACACAATTCCAAAATGTAATTAATAATAGTAACAAATAAGAATAACACAACACTTGGTAATTATTAATCATGTAGGAGTATCAAATATGATTACTTCCCAAAAAAAGGAAGAAGAATACTTCGTGGAGCTCTTGGAGACCGGTGAAACTGTGAAAGTGTGGAGGAAGGTGATGGGGTTTAGAGGTAAGGAAGATATTATATGTAATGAACATATAGGCATAACGGTTTAAGAATAAAGGGAATATTTTAAGGAATATTTGTAGTTGGGTTATCAGGTTGTTGGGTTGGGTTTTAAAAAATAAAACCCAACCCAACCCAATGTAATTTGGGCACCCTAACTCATGTAAGCTGATAATCGAACCCATTTAACCCCAAATTCATGTGGGTTGGGTTGGGTTGAGTTTGAACACTCCCAAAAGCGAGACACATAAGAATTAGACAGAAATATAGAAAATAACAAAATATAGTGAAACCATGATAAAATTACAAAGAATTAAATAAATAAATGACAAGAATAAAAATACAACAAATGTGATGTAACATATACTAATGTATTATGCTTATATGTAGCGGATACTTCTCGTTCATTTGTGGAGAGTGGTGACATGGGAGAGGCACAGCTGGACGGTTAGGGAGAGAAACAAGGCATACAAGATTTGGACAAAAATATAGAAATTAACAAAATACACTGAAAAGAATGATAAAATAACAAAAAATTAGATAAATAAACAACAAGAATAAAATTACAATAAACGTGATATTACGTATACTGAATGTGTTACTCTAACAAGTGTAACGGAAAAAGTTAATACAATTATTCTTTTGGAAATATTATAATAGTTACGTAGATAAAACGCAATGAAATTTCATTTAAGGGCGATTCTTTATAGTTTTAACTCTAACAAGCATAAATTTCCTTCAAAAGAGACAGCTCTATCATGGAAACCATGTATTTTTCTTATTCAAATATTTTAGTTCAACTTTATACATACGTTTATCAACAATATAAGAAATCAAGCATATATATTTTATTTTTTACTTATATTCTTCTAAGTAAGAAAACCCTTATTGAAAAAAATAAAATATAATATTATTGGAGTGTCATGAATAAAATATAATTTATTCCAAAATTATCATCCATCTGCATATAGTCAAATTTCACTCTAAAATTGCACCTGCAATTGGGTGTTGTTACTACTGAAGTGAGTTGCAAACACAACTAGATCTATTTTTGCTCTTTTTTTTTCAATTGGTTATCACACCCCTAAATATTTATTTTTAACAAATTACTAGCAATTGCACTTTTTAGGGTTTTAGCTTTATTACAAGGATAAAGAAAAATGAAAAGGGGCGACTGAAATGGGATGGATTTAACTATAGTAGCTCTGTCGTTCTATCCTGTGTCAAAAGAAACAGTCACATGTCTTGCACGTATTTTTTTCGTGTTTACTTAATTAAAATTCCAAACATGTTCTAAATGGTTGAAATCAGAAACTACAAGCATTAAATGTGCTTTATTTGATACTTTATGGACCAGATTGCATTATGATCAAAATTTTGGGGACAAAACTTGCATTTTTTTTGATATGTTGTTATGCCTCAAGTTAAAAGTAACAGTCATCTAGCTTGCACGTTGCTTTTTCCATTTATGATTAACAGAATTCTAAATTTATCCTAAATATCATCAACTATAAGCATTAAATGTATTTTGTCTCATACTAGGGGACCAGATTTGACCACGATCCAAACATTAGGGACTAGAATTGCATTTTTTCCCAATGTTTACCATGTTATAAAACTTTATTTCACGTACACTAATCTTTGGATAATTTTCAAAAAAGAAAAAAGGAAAAAATATTATATGGGTAAATCGCATACCTAGCTTAGTTTGCACGTTAAACACTAATTATATATAGGATAAATTTGTTTGTTTATATGTGTAAAATGTATGAAACATGTATCTTATTTTTATTTTTTCCATCCCAAATTAAATCTTCTCATCCATCTATGGATAGTTGTGACAAGAGAGTGGCACAGTTGGATGGTAAAAGATAAAGTGTGCCACGGAAGAATCAGACAGAAATATAGAAATAAACAAAACATATTGGAAAAAGAATGATAAAATGACAAAGAATTAGATAAATAAACAACAAGAATAAAAATGCATAAACATGATCTAACATATACTGAATGCGTTATACTAATATATGTAACAGATACTTCTCATCCATTTATGGATAGTGGTGACATGGGAGTAATGCAGCTGGATGGTTAGGGAGAGAAAGTGAGATACCTTGGAATCAAAGAGAAAAATAAAAAATAAAAAATATAATGAAAAACATATAAAAGAATTAGATAAATAAATGACACGAATAAAAATATAATAAGCGTGATATAACATATACCGAATGCATTACGCTAACATATGTAACGGAAAAAGTTAATAAAATGATGATTTTAGAAATATAATGATAGTTAGATAGATACGCGATAAAATTTCGTTTAAAGGTGATGAAAACACAACTGAACCTAAGTAGCATAAATTTCCTTCAAAACATAAAGAGAAACTATTTATTTTTCTTATTCAAATAGCCTTCAACTAATGAAATATGTTTATTTCAAAAATATAATTAACCTTATATTCTCTTAAGTAAGAAAATCCTTAGTGAAAAAATAAAATATAATTTGTTGGAATGTCTTGAGTAAAGTATTTTTTTTTTCTAGGATTATCATCCATCTAGCATGTAGTCAATTTAACTCTGGAAACACATATGCAATTGAGTGTTGTTGTCATTAAATTTAACACAAATCCAACTAGTTCTATTTCTTGCCCTTTTATGCAATTGGTTGTTGCACCCCTAAATAACTCGATTTATTGTTTGAATTGATAGCGATTAATCTACATTTTCTACAAACTACCAATAATTGTACTTTTTTGGAATTTTAGTTTTATGATAAGAGGAAATAAAAAAAGAAGAAGGGGTGAGTGAAATCTGAATGATTTAACTATAGTGGCTCTGTTGTTCTACCCCAGGTTAAAAGTAAGAGTAATATGCCTTGTACGTGACTATTTTTTTCTGTGTAATTAATAAAAATTCTAAATTTGTAACCCAAAATCGTTTAAAATCAGAAATCGTGAGGATTAAATATACTTTATTTGATACTTTAGAGACCATATTGGACCATGACCTAAATTTTGGGGACCGAGATTATATTTTTTATGAAGTTTATCATGTTCCAAAATTTTCCTTCACCGAAGTTAATTATAAAAAAAGAAAAAAAAAAAGGAAAACATATTTGTGGATAAATCACATCCTAAACTTAGTTTGCACATTAAACAAGAATTCTATCTAGGAAAAATTTGTCCATTGATGAAGCAAGTAAAATTTGCAAAATATGTTTCTTATTTTTATTTTTGCCTTGCCAAATTAAATCTTCTAGTCCATCTAAAGAGTGGTGACATGGAGATGGCGCAGTTGGATGATTAGTGATAAAGTGAGGCACATAGGAATTAGACAGAAATTTAGAAAATAACACAATACAGTGAAAACAACTATAAAATTACAAAAGAATTAGATAAAAAATGACGAGAATAAAAATTCAATAAACTTGAACTTTCGTAACATATACTGAATGTGTTATGCTAATATATGTAGCAGATACTTCTCGTCCATCTGTAGAGAGTGTGGTGATATACGAGTGGCGCAGCTGGATGGTTAGGGAGAGAATGAGGCACATAGGAATAGGACAAAAATATAGAAATAAACAAAATATATTGAAAAGAATGATAAAATGAGTAGATAAATAAAATACAAGAATAAAAATACAATAAATGCGTATAACGTATAACGAATGTGTTACACTAATATACATAACGGACAAAGTTAATAAAATGATTCTTTGGAAATATAAAGATAGTTAGATAGATCAAACGCGATGAAATTTCATTTAAGGGCGTTCAAAACACAACTTAACCTAACTAGATTGAATTTAATTCAAAATAGAAAGAGAAACTATGTATTTTTCTTATTCAAATAGCCTTCAACTAATGATATGTTTATCAACAATATAAGAAAGCAGGTAAATATGCGTTATTTTTTCCATATATTCTTTTAAGTGTGAAGTAACCCTTATAATTCCAATAAAATATAATTTCTTGGATTGTCCTGAATTAAATGCTAACTCTATCCCATATTGTTTGTCATTTTTTTAGAAATCTAACGTTTTAAAAATAGTGTGTTGCTAGTGATGCTTATTTAAAATATTCCAATTTTACCCTCCAAATTTCAAATTTGAATGGAGTAGGATAGTTTCCTAAAAAAGACAAAGGATAAAAGTGGAAAGGGAGTAAAATTATGCTTTTACCTTCTGACCATGACAAATATAAGAAACAGGCAAAAATGAGAAACATGACATTTTCAACGAGACGGAAGGTGTATAAGATTGTAGGACTATCATCCATCTAGCATATAGTTAGTTTAACTCTGAAATTGCACCTGCAATTGGGTGTTGTTGTCATTAAATTAAATACAAACCCAACTAGATATGTTTAGGGAAAGAAAACGAAAATGAGGTGAGTGAAATTTGATTGATTTAACTATAGTAGCCTAAATACCTCCCAAATATGTGCTTAATAGTAAGCACAAATTCAATAGATATTCAACAATTTAAGCTTAAAGAACAAATAAGAATATTGAGATTAAGAGAGTCAAACCAAAAGCTTCTCAAGCTTGAGCTTACAACTACAAAGACTTATTGTTTGTTCAGAGTCTCTTCAAAGTTGGTAGGATCACTCTTGCGCCAAGAGTTTTACACTAACCTCCCTTTGTTATGAATTTACACTTGACAACACTTGGCTCAAGAAATTTGCACTTTTCTAGGGTTTTAGTTTTATGACAAAGGGAAAGAAAAATGAAAATGAGGTGAGTGAAATTTGATTGATTTAACTATAGTAGCTCTGTTGTTACACTTTCATCCATGTGTAACTAATGAAAAATTCTAAATTTTTTCGAAATTGATGGAAATAAGAAATTACAAGGACTAAAGGGGTTTTAGTTGATACTTTAGAGACCAGATTGAACTATGATCCAAGTTTTGGGGACTATGACCAGGTTGTATTTTATTATTATTATTATTATTATTATTATAACGTCTCATATAACATAGTGGTTAAAAGTCTATACTTTGCAAATTATGAAACTTCACAAATTATGTGGGCATATCAATAAATATCTACATTCTCTAACCATGGTTAAAATTGAAACCCATTCCAAATTCCCACTCCGGCTAAAAGGTTGTTGAAGAAAAAACACTAAAAGAAAAAATAAAAAGGAAAAAAATTACAACGAGAATATTTATTACCCCTATATAAATAACCACAAAATATCAGCTTATCTATTGAGACAAAAAAGGAAACAACTGATTGTCTGTTCGAGTATGCGTGGTGTGTGTGAGTCAAACTAGTAGATTCTGGCAAAATTGGTGGGGACAATTTATCAGCTACTAGATCGATCGATCGATCTATCTCTGATCCACATAGTTCTTTTCGCCTTAAAGCAATGCAACCCGCCTCTACCTCCTTCATTTTTCTCAGTAGTTTTTACACTTTTTTATTATAATTATATTTTTTTAAAGAAAATTTATCTAGAGAGACAAAAAATTAAATAGTAAAAAGAGGGATAATAACAAGTGTGATATAACATATACTGAATATAAAAAGCGTGATATAACATATAATGAATGCGTTACACCAACACATGTAGAGGAAAAAGTTAATAAAATGATGATTATGGAAATATAATGATTGTTGGATGGAAAACAATGAAATTTCACTTAAAGCATCAAAACACAACTTAACCTAACTAGCATAAATTCCCTTCAAAATATAAAAGAAACTATTTATTTTTCTTATTCAAATAGTAATTCAAATAGCCTTTAACTAATGAAATGTGTTTATTTAAAAAATATAAGAAACCTTATATTCTTCTAAGTAAGAAAACTCTTACTGAAAAAATAAAGGGTAAATGACCTCGGTCATGGGTCAACTTTGCCTATAGAAGTCCTATTTTGTCCCTCAAATTTAAAAAGATCCTATTTTGTCTTCAAAGTTAGATATTAGATATTATTATGATCCTATGCCAGTTTCTATCCAAATGGACACTAACGGAAGTTAGCACATGCAACTCATATGACTTGGGGTAAGGGCCTTTTAGAAAACACAACAAATCATCTACCAATACTACCTGTAAAGTCTTTTGAACAAATGAGTGAATGGCTGAAAATAGTGGGAAAAATACTCCAACTAGAAGGTTGTTGAGGAAAAAGATAGAAAAAGGAAAAAAAAAAAGAATTTACTGCAAGAATATTTATTACCCCTATATAAATAACCATAGAATATTAGCTTCTCTATAGAAAAAATTCCTAAGACAAAAAAAGGAAACAACTGAGTAAGTATCCAAGTATGTTTAGCATGTGTGAGTCAAATTAATAGATTATGGCGAAATTAGTGGGGACTATTCTACTAGATCGATCTATCTATCACTAGGCCACATAGTTTCGAATCGCCTTAAAGCAACCCAACCCGTCTCTACTTTCTTCATTTTTCTTCAGTAGTTTTTTCACTTTTTTATTATCCAAAAAGATAAAAAAATAAAAAAAATAACAAAAAAGGGGCTTTATTATAATTAATGCATTACGCTAACATATTTAACGGAAAACATGAATAAAAATGATTCTTTTGGAAATATAATGATGGTTAGGTAGATCAAACACAATGGAATTTGATTTTAGGGTTATAAAAACACAATTTAACCTAACTAGTATAAATTTCCTTCAAAATAGAAAGCGAAACCATGTACTTTTGTTGTTGTAATAGCCTTCAACTAATGAATGTTTAACAACAATATAGATGTTTCGCTATAAGATATATATATATATATATATATATATATATATATATATATATTTTCCTTTTATTTTTCCAATGAAAGACCTTATTTGAAAAAAATAAATTATAATTTGTAGAAAGGCCATGAATAAAATATAATTTGCATCAAGATTATCATATATATATATATATATATATATATAATTTTTCCTTTTATTTTTCCAAGTAAGACCTTATTTGAAAAAAATAAATTATAATTTGTAGAAATGCCATGAATAAAATATAATTTGCATCAAGATTATCACCTACTTAGTATATAGCCAATTTAACTCCAAAATTGCACATGCAATTGTTGTTTCCATTGAATTGAAGACAAATCCAACTATTTCTTGACATTTTCTGCAATTGGTTGTTACCCCCTAAGTACCTCCCAATTTGTATATAGAAATAAGATTTGTTATTTAAATTGAGAGTGCTTAATCTGCATTTTAGCAAATTGCCAGCAATTGCACTTGTTTAGGGTTTTGTTTATGACAAGGAGAAGGAAAAATGAAAAAGAGGTGAGTGAAATCTGATTGATTTAATTATAATGGCTTTGTTGTTATGCCCCTTGTAAAAGTAGTAGTCATGTGCCTTGTACGTGACTTTTTCGATATGTAATTAATAAAAATTCTAAAGTAGTCCAAAATCATAAAGTACTATGAGGATTAAACATGCTTTATTGATACTTTAGGGACCGGATTGGACTAGAACCCAAATTTTGTGGGCCAAAATTGTCATTTTTTCTTGTCTATTGCTGTACCCCAGGTTATAAATAATAGTCACGTGCCTTGCACGCAAAATTTTCTGTTTGAAATTAATTGAAATTTCAAAATTGTCCTAAATAGGTTGAAATAAAAAAAGCATGAGTATTAAATGTATTTTGTTTGATACTATGGGACCATATTGAACCATGACCCAAACTTTGGGATTGAAATTACATTTTTCTCAATATTTACCATGTTTTAAAACTTTCCTTTAGCTAAGCTATTATGTGGATAACTTTTAAAAAAAAAAGGGAAAAAATATTTGTGGATAATTTGCAACTTAGCTTAATTTGCACATTGTCATGAATTAAATACTCCCTCCGTCCCATATTGTTTTTTGTTTTTAAGAATTCAACTTTTTAAGAATAGTGTGTTGATAGAGATGCAGATTTAAAATTTTCCAATTTTACTCTATAAATTCAAAATTTGAATGGTGTAGGATAGTTTCCTAAAAAAGACAAAGGATAAAAGTGGAAAGAGAGTAAAATTATGCTTTTACATTTTGAACATGAAAAATATTTTGAAACAAGTAAAAATGAGACATGACATTTTTTATGTGACGGAAGGAGTATAATTTATTGCAGGACTATCATCTATCTAGCATATGGTTAATTTAACTTTGAAATTGCACCTACAATTGGGTGTTGTTGCCATTAAATTGAACACAAACCCAACTAGATCTGTTTCTTGCTCTTTTCTACAATTGGTTGTTGCATCCCTAAATACCTCCTAATTTGTGTGCAAGAAATAGACTTATTGTTTGGATTAATAGCACATAATATGATTTTTTGACAAATTACCAGCAATTGTACTTTTCTAGGGTTTTAGTTTTATGACAATGAGAAAGAAAAATGAAATAGGGTGAGTGAATTTAGATTAATTTAATTATAGTAGCTTTGTTTGTTTTATCCTGAGTTAAAAATAACAACCATGTGCCTTGCACATGATTTTCATCCATATGTAATTAATGAAAATTCTAAAATTGTCCAAAATTGGCTGAAATAAAAAATTATAAGGATTAAATGTACATCTATCTGATACTTTAGGGACCAAATTGGACAGCAGCCCAAGTTTTGGGGATTATGACTAGGTTGTATTTATTATATTATTATTAATATTATAACATATCATATAACGTAATGGTTAAAAGTGAAATCTGTACTTTGCAAAATATGAAACTTCACTAACTATGTGGGCATATCAATAAGTATCTACATTCTCTAACCATGGTTAAAAATTGAAACCCACTTCAAATTTCCATTCCAGCTAAAAGGTTGTTAAGGAAAAAAACTAAAGAAAAAAGTAAAAAAGAAAAAAATTGCAACGAGGATATTTATTACCCCTATATAAATAACCACAAACTATCAACTTATCTATTGAGACAAAAAAGGAAATAACTGACTGAGTGTTAGGCGAGTACATGTAGTATGTGCGAATCAAAATAGTAGATTCAAGCAAAATTGGCAGGGACAGGTTACTAGCTACTAGATTGATCGATCTATCATTGGGCCATACAGTTTCCTCCTTAAAACAACCCAACACCACCTCTACCTTCTTCATTTTTCTCAGTAGTTTTTTCACTTTTTTATTATCATTAATTTTTTTTTAAAAAAAAATTGATCTAGAGAGATAAAAAAATTAAATAGTAAAAAGGAGGGATAATGATAAGTGTGATATAACATATACTTAATATAAAAGCATGATATAACATTTACTGAATGCGTTACGCTAACTTATTTACCAGAAAAAGTTAATAAAATGACGATTTTGGAAATATAATGATATTTAGATAGAAACGATGAAATTTCATTTAAAGGCCATCAAAACACAATTTAACCCGATTTTGGAAATATAATGATATTTAGATGGAAAGCAATGAAATTTCATTTAAAGGCCATCAAAACACAACTTAACCTAACTAGCATAGATAAATTTCCTTCAAACTATAAAAAGAAACTATTTATTTTTCTTATTCAAATAATTATTCAAATAGCCTTCAACTAATGAAATATATTTATTTCAAAAATATAAGAAACCTTATATTCTTCTAAGTAAGAAAACTTGTAGTGAAAAAATGACGGATAAATGACCTCAGTCATTGCTCAACTTTGGACATAAGTCCTATTCTCTCAAATTTAAAAAATCCTATTTAATTGTCAAAGTTACATATTAGATCTTATTATGATCCTATGCCAATTTCTATCCAAATGGCCACCAATGGAATACAACACGTGTTGCTATATAACTGGGGGTGGGGGCCTTTTAGGAAACATAGCAAATCATCTACCTATGCTATCTGCAAAGTCTTTTGAATAGAATAGTGAATGGCTAAAAATAGTGAGAAAAATTCTCCAACTAAAAGGTTGTTGAGGAAAAAGACAAAAAAAAAAAATTAAAAAGGAGAAAAATTTTTTTATATCAAGAATATTTATTACCCCTATATTAATAACAACAAAATATTAGCTTCTCTATAGAAAAATTTGAGACAAAAAGGAAACAATTGAGTGAGTTTCCAAGTACATTTAATGTGTGTGAGTCAAATTAATAGATTCTGGCAAAATCGATTGGTACTATTATACTAGATCGATCTATCTATCACTGAGTCACACAGTTTTTGCCTTAAAACAACCCAACCTGCCTGTACCTTATTCATTTTTCTTCAGTAGTTTTTTCACTTTGTTATTATCTTTATTTTTATTTTTTTAAATGATCTAGAGAGATAAAAAAATCAAATAGCGAAAAGATGGGCTTTAATATAATGAATCATTACGCTAAAATATGTAACAGAAAACATGAATAAAAATAATTCTTTTAGAAATATAATGATAGATAGATAGATCAAAGGTGTTGCAATTTCATTTAAGGGTGATCAAAACACAATTAACCCAACTAGCATAAATTTCCTGAAGAAAAATGAATAAGGTACAGGCAGGTTGGGTTGATTTAAGGCAAAATTAATGCATGACTATAACAATATAAGAAAGTTATATATACATGTTAAATATTGTGTATAAGATAATTTCTATCTCAATTGCATGTGTATTCTTCCAAGATTGACCATATGCTAGATGGATGATAATCTTGACATAATTATATTTTAGTGCCATGGCACTTCAACAAATTATATTTTATTTTTTCAAAGTAAGGTCAATTTAACTCTGAAACTACACATGCAATTGAGTATTGTTGCCATTGAATTGAACACAAACCCAACTATTTCTTTCCATTTTTTGGTAATTGCCCCCTAAATACCTAACAATTTGTATATAGAAATAAGATTTATTATTTAAATTGATAGTGCTTAATATGCATTTTTAGGAAATTGCTAGCAATTGCACTTGTTTCGGGTTTTGTTTATGACAAAGAGGAAGGAAATATAAAAAAAGAGTAAGTAAAATCTGATTGATTTAACTATAGTGGCTTTGTTATTTTGCCCCATGTAAAAGTAATCTCATTTGTGCCTTGTGCGTAATTTTTTTCGTTGTGTAATTAATAAAATTCTAAGTCAGTCTAAAATCATAAACTATGAGGATTAAACATGCTTTATTGATACTTTAGGGACTAGATTGGACTAGTACCCAAATTTTACGGACCAAAATTGCATTTTTTTTTCCAGTCTATTGTTGTACCCCAGGTCAAAAACAATAGTCACGTGCCTTGCATGCAAATTTTTTCTATTTGCAATTAACTGAAATTTCAAAATTGTACTAAATCTGTTAAAATCAAAAACTATAACGATTAAATGTATTTTGTTTGATACTATGGGACCATATTGGACTGTAATCCAAACTTTGCGACTGGAATTACATTTTTCTCAATATTTACCATGTTTTAATCCTTAACTTTCGTTCACCTAAACTAATATGTGGATAATTTTTTAAAATGAAAGGGAAAAAAATATTTGTGGATAATTTGCAACTTAGCTTAATTTGCACATTGTGGTGAATTAAATACTTCTTCCATCTCAGGTCTATATTGTTTGTTGTTTTTTCAGGAATCTAACTTTTTAAGAATAGTGTGTTGATAATGATGCTTATTTAAAATTTCCCAATTTTACCATCCAAATTCAAAATTTGAATGGTGAAGGATAGTTTCCTAAAAAAAGACTAAGGATAAAAGTGGAAAGGGTGTGAAATTATGCTTTGACTTTTTGAATATGACAAATATTTTGAAACAAGTAAAAATGAGAAATATGACATTTTTCAATGTGATGGAAGGAGTATAATTTATTGCAGGTCTAACATCTATCTAGTATATAGTTAATTTATCTCTGAAATTGCACCTACAATTGGGGGTTGTTGCCATTAAATTGAACACAAACCCAACTAGATATGTTTCTTACCTTTTTCTTCAATCGGTTGTTGCATCCCTAAATACCTCCTAATTTGTACGCAAGAAGTAGACTTATTGTTTGGATTGATAGCGCTTAATATGAATTTTTTACAACTTACCAGCAATTGTACTTTTCCAAGGTATTAGTTTTATTACAATGGGAAGGAAAAATGAAAATGGGGTGTGTGAAATTTGATTGATTTAAATATAGTAGCTCTATTGTTAAACATTGAGTTAAAAGTAACAGTCACGTACCTTGCATGTGACTATCATCCAAGTGTAATTAATGAAAATTCTAATTTTTTTGAAATTGATTGAAATAAGAAATTATACGGACTAAATGTGTTTTATTTAATACTTTAGAGACGAGATTGGACTATGACCCAAGTTTTGAGGACTATGACCCAAGTTTTGAGGACTATGACCAGGTTGCATTTATATTATATTATTATTAATATTATAACATATCATACAACATAGTGGTTTAAAGTTAAATCTATACTTTGCAAACTATAAAACTTCACAAATTATGTGGGTATATCAATAAATATCTGCATTCTCTAACCATGGTTAAAATTGAAACCCATTCCAAATTCCCACTCCAGCTAAAAGGTTGTCGAGGAAAAAAAAAACACTAAAAGAAAAAATAAATTTAAAAAAGGAAAAAAAATATTACAGTGAGTATATTTATTACTCCTATGTAAATAACCAAAAAGTATTAGCTTATCTATTGAGACAAGAAAGGAAACAACTGAGTGAGAGTTTGAGTACGTATAGTGTATGTGAGTCAAATTAGTAGATTCTGGCAAAATCGGCGGGAACTATTTACCGGCTACTAGATCGATCGATATATCATTGGGCCACACAATTTCCGCCTTAAAATAACCCAACCCGCTTCTACCTTCTTCATTTTTCTCAATAGTTTTTTTCAATTTTATTATCATTAATTTTTTTTTTTAAAAAAAAATTGATATAGAGAGATAAAAAATTAAATAGTAAAAAAGGATAATGATAAGTGTGATATAACATATACTGAATATAGAAAGCATGATATGACACATACTGAATGCGTTATGATAAAATATGTAGCGGAAAAGTTAATAAAACAATTTTTTGGAAATATAATGATAGTTACATAGAAAGCGATGAAATTTCATTTAAAGTCGACTTATCTCAAAACACAACTTAACCTAGCTAGCATAAATTTCCTTCAAAATATAGGGAAAAAAAATATTTATTTTTGTTATTTAAATAGTTATTCAAATAGCCTTCAACTAATGAAATATGTTTATTTCAAAAATATAAGAAACCTTATATTCTTCCAAGTAAGAAAACTCTTAGTGAAAACAAATAAAGGATAAATGACCTCTGTCATCGCTCAGCTTTTGATAGAAGTCCTATTTTGTCCCTTAAGTCAATAAGATCCTATTAGTCATCAAAGTTACATTTTAGAAGAGACATTATGATCCTATGCTTGTTTCTATCCACATGGCCACTAATGAAAGTTAGTATGTGCAGCTCACATGACCTGGGTAGGGGAGTATTAGGAAACACAACAAATCATCTATTTATACTACCTGTAAAATCTTTTGAATAGAATAGTGAATGGCTGAAAATAGTGGGAAAAATTCTCCAACTAAAAGGTTGTTGAGGAAAAAAATAGAAAGAAATAAAGGGAAAATTAGATGATTTACAACCAAAATATTTATTACCCTTATATAAATAACCACAAAATATCAGCTTCTTTATAGAAAAAATCCCGAGACAAAAAAGGAAACAACTGAGTGAGTGTCCAAGTATATTTAGTGTATGTGAGTCAAATTAATAGATTCTGGCAACATTGGTGGGGACTATTCTACTAGATCAATCTATCTATCACTGGACCACACAATTTCTGCCTTTAAACAACCCAACCCGCCCCTATCTTCTTCATTTATTATCATTAGTTTTTTTTTAAAAAAAAATTGATCAAGAGAAAAAAAATAAATAAATAGCCAAAAGGGGGGCTTTATTATAATGAACTCATTACACTAACATTTGTAACGGAAAATATGCATAAAAATGATTCTTTTGGAAATAAAACTAACTATTTCTTGCCATTTTCTGCAATTGATTATTGCCCCCTAAATACCTCGCGATTTGTATAAGAAATAAGATTTATTATTTAACTTGATAGCGCTTAATCTTCATTTTTATCAAAGGGTACCAGCAATTGCACTTGTTTTGGGTTTTGTTTATAACAAGGGGAAGGAAAAATGAAAAAGGGGTGAGTGAAATCTAATTGATTTAACTATAGTGGCTTTGTTGTTACGCCTCTTGTAAAAGTAATAATTCCAATCTTGTACATGACTTTTTTCATTGTGTAAATAAAAATTCTAAATTTGTCCGAAATAAAAAATGAAGATTAAACATGCTTTATTGATACTTTACGGATCAGATTGGACTAGAACCTAAATTTTATGGACCAAAATTGTATTTTTTCAGGTATATTGTTGTACCCCAAGTTAAAAATAATAGTCACGTGTCTTGCACGTGAATTTTTTCTGTTTGTAATTAACTGAAATTTCAAAATTATCCTAAATCGGTTGAAATCAGATGTATGAGGAGTAAATATATTTTGTCCTGATACTATGGGATTTCAACCGATTTAGCAGCTAATATGTGGATAATTTTTAAAAAAGAAAAGGGAAAAATATTTGTGAATAATTTGCAACTTAGCTTAATTTTCACATTGTCGTGAATTAAATAATCCATGTGTTTCATATTGTTTGTTGTTTTTTTGGAAATCTAACTTTTTAAGAATAGTGTATTGATAGTGATGCTACACATTAAAATTTGTATAATTTACAGATCCAAATGTGTAAATTTGAATGGTGTAGAATAGTTTCCTAAAAAAAACAAAGGATAAAAGTGGAAAGGGAGTAAATTATGCTTTGATCTTTTGAACATGACAAATATTTTGAAATAAGCAAAAATGAGTCTCTTGACATTTTCAATGAGACAGAAGAACAATAATTTATTGTAGGATACATTATCCATCTAACATATAGTTAATTTAACTCTAAATTGCACCTGCAATTTGGTGTTGTTGAAATTAAATTGAACACAAACCCAACTAGATTTGTTTCATGCCTTTTTCTACAATTAGTTGTTGCATCCCTTTAGATAAATACCTCCTAATTGGATGCAAGAAGTAGACTTGTTGTTTGGATTGATAGCAATTAATATGAATTTGTGACAAATTACCAGCAATTATACTTGTCCAGGGTTTTAGTTTTATGACAATGGGAAAGGAAAATGGGGTGAGTGTAATCTGATTGATTTAAATATATTAGTTCTGTTGTTATATCCTGAGTTAAAAGTAACAGTCACGTGATTAGAATTCACTTTCATCCATGTTTAATTAATGAAAATTCTAAATTTGTCCTAAATTGATTGAAATAAGAAATTATAAGGACTAAATGTGTTTTATCTACTTTAGAGACCAGATTGGACTATGACCCATGTTTTGGAGACTATGACCAGGTTGTATTTATTATATTGTTATTATTATTATATCATATCATACAACATAGTGGTTAAAAGTGAAATCTATACTTTGCAAATTATGAAACTTCACAAATTATGTGGGCATTTCAACAAATATCTATATTCTCTAACCATGGTTAAAATTGAAACCCATTTCAAATTCCCACTCCAGCTAAAAGGTTGTTGAGGGAAAAAACACTACAAAAAAAAATAAAAAGGAAAAAAATTATAGCGAGAATATTTATTACCCCTATATAAATAACCTCAAAATATCAGCTTATCTATCGAGACAAGAAAGGAAACAACTGATTGAGTGTTCGAGTATGTGTAGTATGTGTGAGTCAAATTTGTAGATTCTGGCAAAATCAACGAGGACAATTTATTAGCAACTAGATCGATCGGTCTATCACTGGACCACATAGTTTCCTCCTTAAAACAACCCAACCGACTTCTATCTTCTTCATTCTTCTCAGTATTTTTTTCAATTTTTTATTATCATTAATTTTTTTTAAAAAAAATTGATCTAGAGATATAAAAAATTAAATAGTAAAATGGGGGATAATGATAAGTGTGACATAATATATACTGAATATAAAAAGCATGATATAACAAATAATGAATGCTTTACGCTAACATAAGTAGCAACAAAAAGTTTATAAAATGATGATTTTTGAAATAGTTAGATAGAAAGCGATGAAATTTCATTTAAAGGTGATCAAAATACAACTTAACCTAACTAGCATAAATTTCCTTCAAAATATAAAAAGAAACTATTTATTTTTCTTATTCAAATAGCCTTCAACTAATGAAATATGTTTATTTAAAAAATATAAGAAACCTTATTTGTTCTAAGTAAGAAAACTTTTAGAGAAAAAAAAGGGTAAATGACCTAAGTCATTGGTCAACTTTGGATAGAAGTCCTATTTTGTCTCTCAAATTTAAAATGATCCTATTTAGTTCTCAAAGTTACAATTATATCTTATTATGATTCTATGCCAGTTTTTTTTTTCAAATGGCCACTAACGGAAGTTAGCACGTGTAGCTCACATGACCTGAGGCAGTGGACTTTTTGGAAACACAACAAATCATCTACCTATACAACCTACAAAGTCTTTTGAGCAGAATAGTGAATGGCTTAAAATAGTGGAAAAAGATTCTCCAACTAAAAGGTTGTTGAGGAAAAAAATAGAAAAAGAAAAAATAAAAAGGAAAAAAAGAATTTATAGCGAGAAAATTTATTACCCAATATAAATAACCACAAAATATCAGCTTCTCTATAGAAAAAATTCCCCGAGACAAGAAAAGGAAACAACTGAGTGAGTGTTCAAGCATGTTTAGTGTGTGTGAGTCAAATTAATAGATTCTGGCAAAATCGGTGGGACTATTCCACTAGATCGATCTATCTATCACTGGGTCACACAATTTCCAATTTAAAACAACCCAACCTACCTCTACCTTGTTTATTTTTCTTCAGTAGTTTTTTCACTTTTTTATTGTCATTAATTTTTTTTAAAAAAATTGATCTTGAGAGATAAAAAAATAAATAGCAAAGAGGGGGCTTTATTATAATGAATGCATTACGCTAGCATATGTAACGGAAAACACGAATAAAAATGATTCTTTTGGAAATATAATGATAGTTAGATAGATCAAACGCGATGCAATTTCATTTAAGGGCATCAAAACACAATTTAACCTAATTAGTATAAATTTCGTTCAAAATAGAAAAATAAACCATATACTTTACTTATTACAATAGTCTTCAACTAATGAATGTTTAACAATATATATATATAGACACACACACACAAGTGGAACCTAACCATGCAACGCACGGTCAATGCCCACTATTTTTCTTTGAAACATAAAATTTTGAATGAAAATAGCAACCATTCCTAGTTTCATTTGCTTTTAGTAGCAGTTGAATATATATAAATATATATATATATATATATATATATATATATATATATATCTGTACAAAGTTGGGTGCAATAAAATGATTGTATGCAAGATTGATTTATATGCTGAAAAAAATTGATAGGAAGTTCCTAGTACACATTTTTAAGGCATTAAAATGGTAAAATAATGGTTGTGCTTTGTATTTGCAGGTGCTAATTACTAAGTTAAACAGCTCTCACATAGGGCAATTGTAAGAGGTATCAACATAGACTTGAACACTTCAGTAGCAAATCAATCTTGTGAAAGTTTAGTAATAACCATATGTACCTAACTTAGATCAAATCTATATATGTTCTTCTTGGATGGTTTTTCTGCAGCAATACTTGGCAAACGACAATAGTTTGTCTTTCAACAATATTACATGCACAAAGAGAAGCAGAAACATAAATCTTGTTTAATCACTAACAAAACATTGTCTAGTCAAAAAATATATACTCACATGAATAGGGAAAAGTTGCAAATTTTGTAGAACTAAAAAATAACAAATTTTAGTTGAACCAACTTAATTTTTATGAAACCACCATTACCAAATTAGTAGTATTGAGAAACTTACATCTTAGCAAAAGGCTACATGAATAAAGAACAACACAAAAGGCTTAAATATTTAGTCTATAAGTGACATTGTTTTTAAAGTGAAATTACAATAAAAGTAGAAATGGTTAACATTGTATTTTCATGCTTACTTCACATTAGCATAGCAAAAGTTTGTTCACATAGGACAATATAATAACTTTTTCATTTGCTAAGCTTAAATGGCATAAAAAAAAGTGATTCAATCCTTTAACAATCTTATATAAACAGCAGGAGAAGAAACATAAGTGTTGTTTGGACACTAAATAAACTATCAAAAGTCAAGAAATTTTCACTCACTGGTATAAAAAAAAAAACCATCACCTGTAACACAATTATTAGAAGTTTTACCATTCACCCAAATCAGTTATTATGGACTTGCATTATGTTAAAGTTTCATCTCAATAAAAAGATAATTGAAATGAAGAATAGTACAAAACAAAGATTAAATGATGTAACATTTTTAGAAGTTTTATAAGCCAACCAGTAGTCACCCACCATTAATGATCCTTGCTGCAACACAGAAATAAGCAATTTGCAATCACACTCCATTACCCTAAAGATTTAGTGCAATATAGTTTAAACAAAAACTAACTTTCCCAATTTTTAGCTCCTCTTGTCTTTGATAAGTTTGGAAGTTCTCTTATTAGATTCTTATTGTTCTCAAGATTCCATAGTTATGCTATTCCACAAATATTGTCCTTCCCAAAATGGCTGCAAAATAGTATATTAAAACTTTATGACCTATTTTTAGTACACAAAGATAAAAGATACAGAATATAACACAATTTAATTATTAAGGCATATTAACAAACACCTCATATACATGAGAAATAGTAGAAATATGATCACTTGAGTCAAGATCAGCCCCAAAAACACACAAATAAGAATTTTTTCCACTGCTAAAGCATCTCAAAATCCAATCAAACGTCACACAAATATCATAATTTATCTAAAAAAGAAGTGTGGCTCTTAGTTTTTCCTTTCAAGGTTCCATATAAAATAGTAGTATTATTGCCGAGACAGTGATACAGTCAAGTTACCAAGCAAAGTATACCAAAAGATAAAGATTCAACAACTAAATTTCCGGAGTTGTGTATAGTGAAAAAGTACCCATAGAGTAGGAAGAATATTTGATAATTTTTTGATCTCTTAGTCTTACTTCAAAAGTAGTATATTTCTAAGATAGTTCAAAAAACCATCATGAAGAAGTTTTATCTCTATAAGATCCAACTCAAAACCTAACATCTATCACCTACAATACAGGGAAATGAGGTAGATTGTTTTATTTATCATAAATCTCAGTTAACCAAGAGACAATTCTATATTTAACACAAAGAAAATGAAGAAACCATGAACTTTATTTATTTTTTAATGAAATTCATGAAGATCAATAGATTTCTAAAATATTCAAATCACATGTAAAAACATACAAACAGTTGTAATTCCAGTTTTTCTTCTAAATTATTGATATTATTGGCTAATGGAAACAATACAGTAAGAATATCATGAGTAAGTGCTAAGAAAGTATGAAAACATAATTTTGTTCATCTTATCTTAAACTTACTTCAGACTAGAATATCATACTATATTACCATGATTATCCCTCAAAAAAAAAAAAAATAAGTTAAGAAGATTATACCTATATAAGATCAAACACAAGACACATCACCTATAAAGCAACAAAATGAGGTAGATAAGTTTTACTATCATAAACTTCAAAAGTTAACTAAGGAAAAGTTGAATATTTAACATAAAGAAAGGTAAGAAACATGAAATTGAAATTTTTTACACAGAAATTCATGGAGATCAAAAGACCATAAAAATATTTAAATAACTAGAAAAATACTAAATATAGCTGCCATCATTATAAGGCCGGTGCTATCTCTTAAAGAAATCACCTTTAAAACCCAATTTTTTTTTTTTTTGAAAAAAAGAACATACCACATAAGTATATAATAAAACAAATACTCAAGAAATAACCCATTAAGAAGAAAAAATAAAAAGGCAAAAAATTGGACCTCTTTTTTGGTTTCTATAGAGTTCTTGTAGCAGGAGTAGCATCAACCTACAGATGAATCAGAGAGCTACCACTCACTATGCCTTTGACGGCGGTCTGTAATAGGTGGAGGAACAAAACATCAGATTCTCTACTAACAAAATAATAATAATAGGAAAGAAAGAGCAAAAATAGAAGAGAGAAGATAGAAGAAAGAAAATAAAATTATAGAGAAAAATCAAGAAAGAGAAGAGAAAGATGATATGATGATGGTGAAATAGTAGTAGAGTTTTTTTTATTTCAGTTACGGTTGTTGACGGAGAGTAAATCCCTGAAGATCTTGATTCGACAGAAAAGAAGGGGAGAGAGCAAGCGAAAATGAAGTGAGAGAGAAGAGAGAAGGTGTAGATTGTGTAGAGAGATAAGATTAAAGTAAAACCACAAATCTAAGGGCTCAAAATATGACAGACAACCTACCCTACATAAGCTACAACACTTTTAGGTAAAAATCTAATTTCTAAAGGCAAGAAAAATTTAGTGGTTCTAAGGCATTAGAATCGTTAACTAACCATAATATCCTTATGCAATTTGACATTGCTGGCTATAAATGGGTAATTTTGTCTTCTGATGCGAGAACACTAAAATTTTTATAAGCTTGACATAGTAAAAGGTTGTATTGACATAGGAAAAAAGGAAAAATTGACAAATGTATCCTCCAACATACAAAGCACATATAGGACATATAAGGTGCTATATGTAGTTTATGATTTCAATAAATTTAGGAAAATTAAAATGACATGTACCAAATGCCAATGGCAATAGCTCACTTAGCTTCTTATATATTTGTTATACACACACACACTATGTCCACTTATATTGAAGAACACGAGTTCATATAATCAGAAGTTAAATATTACTTATATATATCCATTAATGTCAAATTAAGCATTGTTACATACTCTTATACACAACTAGATGTGTATAAGAGACAGGTTCAACGATGGGTTATAAAGAATTGCACACTAGTTTGAAATACAGCATGTTGTCCTTCCTAGCAATATTTTTCTCCCTTGATGACATAAAGAATTTATCACCATCTACCCATCTTTGCCTAACTATAGTATGCAAAGATGCTGATATGTTTAGGAAAAATGTGCCTTAGCAATTAATTTGACATTGCTGTGACATGTTACCTAGAAAAAGGTTCTTTAAATGAATGTAACTTGGATTTCAATTTTCAGATACGAGCTTATTAATCACATATAGACTTTGTGACACCAAAATATGGATAGAACTACTTATAAAACATAATGACAAAAATGAACGGGCCAATAAAAAAATATCAGGAATTATATCAATTATTAAAGCCTTTTATTTAGTTGAAAACTAAATAAGCTTTAAACTTCTAAATGATAAATTTCTTTTGGAATCTTATTAGAGATAAATTGTTTTTTTTTTCCTCTGAACAAAATCAAAAACCAAAAAGTCCTATTCCAGCTTTTTATGGCTCATGAGGAATCTCTGAAGTAAAAGGAGAAAAAGTTGTCTTATTCCGCTTGGAAAATATTTAGATAAATTCGGTTTTTGCCCACACCTGTAGACCTTGTAGTCAAAATTAAATCTTATGGAATCTTAGTTACATCAACTGATGTCATAAATTGCATAAGATTTTATTCACACCACGATATCTATAAGTGTAGTTAAAGACCGGATCTACCTAAATATTGCTCATACCATTTTTAGGGCTTATGAGGAATCTCAATGTGTACAAGAGAGGAAAAGTTGTCCTTGAAAAATTTAAGGTCAAGAAGGAAAACTGGTAGCCCTCTTGTTAATAGAAACAATCATCTAAGAATCCAATTATTATATAATTCTTTGCTAAAGAATATATTGAGATACATGGATAAGTAATAAATCAAGTACCTAAAAGGAGTAGTAAAAGAAGGACTACCCAATTCATGCACCTATACAAGTTTGTTTAGTACTTGGGAGCCAACTAATGTCTTTTCAACTCTTACAGGTGGTAGAAAACCTCTTCGATCCAATTTTTTCCAATAGTAGTTGTTATGGCAACGGGATTCCGAGATTGGAGGGAGAATGAAACGTCTAAAAGTAGTGAAAAGTCCAAAATTGTATGCTATTTGGTAGAAGGATGAGATGTTATCCAATATGATCCATTTGGCAGAAGCAGAATTGTGAGCTTAATACAAGTAACTAAGTCATCTACATGACAAGTACCTAACAAATGTAAAGAAACATGGTTTCTTATAGTAATAAATATTCCCTCTTTTCTTCTAATTCTCTTAAAAAAAAGGCAAGGGTGCCCTTTACTTAGTAACTAACCAATTATCAACCAATGTTTATTGTCAATTTTAATATAACTATGGGAAGGTTTTTGGAAAGGTAAACATATACAACCTCAGTATGTATGCTTCCTTGGAGCTATACTGTACAAAATAAATGTTGTTACATTCATGTACATTAACCCCAACATGTTCTTCCTTTGTATACAAATTTAAATCATGTTTAAAACAAAATAAGAATTATAACATGTCAAGAGAAAAATTACACCAAAAAGTAATTAAAAATTTAAGAATATGTACCTTCCAGGCTGTGGCAAAATAATATGGATAAGAATTATCATTACAACATATGTAGGTCGAGAACTCACTGGAAGATGATGAAAGCAAGGAATTGCTGAGATGATGACATCATCAAATCATCCTAATTCTGTGAAATTGTTTATGATTCAACAAATTTTCCATGAAACAACAGATCATTGAATAACATGGCAATAATTCCTATTCAGAACTCCACTATTCCATCTAAAGAAGAGTGACAGAAAATGGCAATAACATGGCAACAATTCCTCTTCAGAACTCTACCATTCCATCTGAAGAAAAGATGAGTGATGGAAAAGAGAAAAAAATTAAGAAAACAATGGGGGATGGAACGAAAAAAGTGAAGGCGCAAAGTTGAAGCAGTTAAAAGAGAAGAGGAATGTTTTTGGAATGCATAATGTTTTGACCCCTCAAATTATTTATTCAATGACACAAACACCTCTCACAAACACATGAAATTGCATTATAACCCATCGTTGAACAACAAAACCAAACTTCTTCTTTTCTATTTAATGGATATATATATATATTATTTTTCCTTATATTCTTCCAAGTAAGACCTTATTTGAAAAAAATAAAATATAATTTGTTGAAGTGCCATGGACAAAATATAATTTATGTCAAGATTATATCCATCTAGTATATAGTCAATTTAACTCTGAACTACTCATGCAATTGAGTATTGTTGCCATTGAATTGAACACAAACCCAACTATGTTCTTGCCATTTTCTGCAATTGGTTGTTGCCACCTAAATACCTCCTAATTTGTATACATAAATAAAATTTATTATTTAAATTGATAGTGCTTAATCTGCATTTTTAGCAAATTAGTAGCAATTATACTTGTTGAGGTTTTTGTTTATAACAAGGGAAGGAAAAATGAAAAAAGTTTGAGTAAAATCTGATTGATTTAACTAGAGTGGCTTTGTTGTTATGCCCCATGTAAAAGTAATAGTCATGTGCCTTGTACGTGACTTTTTTCGCTGTATTAATAAAAATTCTAAATTAGTCTGAAATCATAAACTTTGAGGATTAAACATGCTTTATTGATACTTTAGGGACTAGAGTAGACTATAACCCAAATTTTAAGGACCATAATTGCAATTTTCCCGATCACGTGCCTTGGACGCGAATTTTTTCTGTTTGTAATTAATTGTAATTTCAAAGTCGTCCTAAATTTGTTGAAATAAGAAACTATGAGAATTAAACATATTTTGTTTGATAGTTTGAATCGACATTAGACCATGACCCAAACTTTGGGACTAAAACTACATGTTTCTCAATATTTACCATGTTTCACAACTTTCCTTCTCTTAAGCTAATATGCGGATAATTTTTAAAAAAAGAAAAGGAAAAAAAATTTGTGGATAAATTGCAACTTAGCTTAATTTGCACATTAAAAACATGAATTCTATCTCATCTATGCATGGTAGGAAAATTTGTTTGTCAATAATGAAAGTAAAATGCACAAAACATGTTTCTTATTTTTTTTTCCGCCTTCCTAAATTAAATCTTTTATTCTGTATATAGAGAGTGGTGACATAGGAGTGGCGTAACTAGATAGTTAGATAGAAAGTAAGGCACATAGAAATCAGACAAAATATAAAAAATTGTTGGCCCAAAAGCAACCATGTATCTAAACAAACATTTTTATGTGCTAAAAATGCAAACTTTATGCACCAAATAAAAAACTTAAGCACAAATGAATACAATAGATATTCAACAATTTAAGCCAAATAAAAATATTGAGATTAAGAGAATCAAACCAAACTCCCAAATACACATCTAGACCTTACAACTTACAAGGCAACTACCAAGTTCACAACTTCAAGTTTAGCCACTAAAAGTCTCTTCAAAGTAGGTGAGTGTACAAAGGTTATTGTCCTGTCTCTTATACACATCTAGATGTGTATAAGAGACAGCACCCATACCAGACCTCCATTTGTTACAATTGGAAGTGGCGTAACTAGATAGTTAGATAGAAAGTCATTTATCCGTGGATTCTTTTGGTTCGGATGAAATAGTTTTCAAAATGCAAGTCATCATCAAAACATGATTTCTTTCTGTCTCTTATACACATCTTTCTTTCATAATATATTGAAAAGAACAATAAAAGGATAAAGAATTAGATAAATAAGTGACAAGAATAAAAATAAAATAAATATGATCTAACATATACCTAATGTGTTACACTAATATATATGTAACGGACACTTCTCATCCCTCTATGAAAAGTGGTGACATGGGAGTGGCACAGGTGATTGGTTAGAAAGCGAGGCTCGTGGCTTGCATGTAAATTTGCCTTTTGTAATAAACTAAATTTCTAAATTTGTCCTAAATTAGTTAAAACCATAAACTAAAATTGTTTTGTCTGATACTATTATGGGACTAGATTGGACCATGACCCAAATTTTAGAGACCAAAATTATCCAAATGTTTACCATGTTCTGAATGTTCCTTTACCAAAGTTAATTTGTGGATAATTTTCAAAAAAATGAAAAAGGAAAAAAGTTATTTGTAGATAAATTGCATACTTAGTTTAGCTTACACGTTAAACATTATCCTATTTAGGACAAATTTGTTTGTTGATAATGTAAGTAAAATGTACGAAATATGTTTCTTATTTTATTTTTGCCCTGCCAAATTAAATATCTTCTCGTTCATATTTGAAGTGTGATGACATAGGAGTGCTGCAGTTGGATGTTTAGAGAGAAAGCGAGTCACATGGGAATCAAATAGAAATATAGAGAATAACAAAATATACTGAAGGAAGAACATGTTGGGGATTAGATAAATAAACGACAATAATAAAATATAATAAATGTGATCTAACATATACTAAATGCGTTACGCTAATAGATACGTAACAATACTTTTGGTCCATCTATGAGAGCCGTGACATGGGATTGGCGTATCTGGATGGTTAGAGAGAGAGCGAGACACATAAGAATCAGAGAGAAAAATATAAAAATAAAATATAATGAAAATAATGATAAAATGTTAAAGAATTTGATAAATAAATGACAAGAATAGAAATATAATAAACGTGATCTAACTTATACTGAATGCGTTGTGCTAATATTTATATATATATATATATATATATCAGACACGCGCACAAATAAAAGTTAGAATGATTCTTTTATAAATACAATGATACTTGGATATATCAAACGCGATGAAATTTCATTTAAGGGCGATCAAAACACAATTTAGCCTAACTAGCATAAATTTCCTTCAAAATAGAAAGAGAAACCATGTATGTTTTTTATTTAAGAAGCCTACCAATGTTGAAATATGTTCATGAACAATACGAGAAAGCAAACAAATTTATATATATATATATTTTAAATTCCTTACGTAAGAAAACCCTTATTGAAAAAGTAAAATATAATTTGCTGCAACTAGTAGTTAGAGAGTTGAACACTCATTATATCTATGACCTAATTCCAATTTAAAGCCTTGCTGAATTAAATCCACATGTTGATTCCTTGTATAGTATAGAAGTCATTGATGGAACACATATTGATAAAAAAATAACCCATGATGTGGGTACATTGACTTTGTTTGGATTGTTCTTTTTGAAAATATTTCTAAATTTCTTTTAACAATTTTATATTGTCACAAATATATACTTTAATAAAAGTATTGCAGTACTATTTTTTTCTAAAAACTTTAAAAATTGTAATATAAGAGAGCCTTTTATATTTCAAGGAAAAATAATTATCCTTCTTTCCCCTTATATCACGTTACTTTTGTGTGTATTTGTTGTATTATTATTAGACCAAACTGCGCGACAATCATCAAACTATTACCTATATCTGCTCACTAAACTAATTTCTTTTGCAAAAATAATCATCGAACTCTCAAAAGTGTAAATATGAGGTTATTTGTCTATTTTAAGCATTAGAGTAGACAAAATATTATTCACGAAATGGGATACACGAGCATATTTTGAAAGATAAATTTGTCAATTTAAAATTTTTAAAAGTTATCCTTCTTTTTCTTCTTCTTCTTTCTCCTCTTCTTTTTTCTTCATCCCTTTTCCTCTTCCTCCGTTGTTGATTCCTCCTCCTTTTTTGTTTCTTTTTCTTTCTCACTAGTCTTCATTCTTTTTTTTTTTTCTTGTTATGATTCTTGTGGAAAGGGGGTTGTGACATAGTTGGGATGAATGACAGTGACTAGTTGCAAGGGAAGAGAGTTAAGGTGGTTAGGAGAGAGGGAGGGGTGGTAGGGCTATGAAAGGGAATGGTGACAGGCCTGAGTGAAGGGGGAGTGAGAGAGAGGAGGACATGGGTGGTAGGCGCTAGAGAGAGTGTAAGTGAGGAAGTAGGGATTGGCATAGGCTAGGGAAGATAGAGTAAGGGGATGGCAATGGTTGGAGAGGAATGGTAGGGCTATGAAAAGAGGTGGCAAATGGGTTAAGGGGAAAGTAGAGAAAGAGAGGAATGTGTGGGTAATTGGATTGCATAGGTTGGAAAAGATGATGCAAGAGGTATCGATAGTTGGGAAAAGGTAGGGGTACCGGGGCTAGGGTAGGTAGCTAGGGACCTCAAGTGAAATTTTGATAAATGAAAATTTAAAGAGTAATTAGGTTTGACCCCAAATTTTTTTGTTTCTCTTGTCTAATATGGCTTCTCAAATTATCAATTTAAAATATTCATTAAGAATGTTAATTAATCATTTCTGGACAATTTTAACCTTAAAAAAATTTATTTCAGTTAGCCCTACCAGCAAAAATAGATAGAATGACCTTATTTTGATATTTTTGTTAGTTCAATGGCTTTTTCTTTTTTTTTTAACGGAAAAAAATCGTTCAATAACTCCATTTACTATAAGATAAAAGTTTGATGACTATCTACATAGTTTTTGCTCTTATTATTAATACTATAACATATCATGCAACACAGTGGCTAAAAATAAAATTTATGTATTCCAAATTTACGAAACTTTCAAAATATGTGGGCAAATTTACAAATATGTACATTCTCGAACCGTGGTAAAAATTGAAACCCACCCTCAATTCTCGTTTCCACGCCAACCAAAAAGTTGTTGAGGAAAAAGACAAAAAAAAAAAAAAAAATATTTACAGCGAGACCCCTATATAAATAACCGCAAAATATCAGCTTCAGGAAATATATTTCGAACCCAAAAAAAAAATAAAAAAAAGCCCAGAGGGAGTGTCTGCGTGAGTCAAATCAGTAGAGATTCCGGCAAAATCGGCGGGACTCTTTGCCGGCTACAAGATCGACCGATCTATCACTGGGCTAGACAGTTTCCACCTCTACCTTCTGTCATTTTTAGATGTCTATTTTTTTCGCTTTTTATCATTATTATTATTTTTTAAAAATTGATCTAGAGAGAGAAAAAAATTAAATAGAAAAAAGGGGGGGCTTTATTATAGATACAGGCATTTGTATCTATATCTTTTGTGGGACAGAGAGGTACATCAATTTTAACGCTGAGATCGGACTCGAGAAAAAAAAGGGGAGCTAAACGACATCGGATTATTTTTCTTTTTTTTTTCTTCTCTTTTTTCCTTTTTTATAGTTTTTAATTCAAAAGTTGCGCGCCTGAAATTTTGTTGGAGGGTTTTTAATTGCTGAGAAATTTTTATTTTTTTGAAAAAAAAATTGAGATTTCTGCATGCAATCTGGGGGTGGTGGGGCCCAGCAGGGCAGTGGGCATGGCCGGAGGGGCGTCGGGACCGCCTGAAGAGGAGGAAGCAGGCGTCTCCGCCCCACTGGGAAATGCCCACTGCCATTTGTCTCTTATTAGGGTTTTTATGTGCTTAGAGACATTAATTATATTTTTTAAAAAGGTAATTTGGGGTTTTTGTTTTCTCTAATTTGCTTTTTTAGCTAGTGATTTATGGTGAATTGCAAAAATTATTGGCTGATTTGTGAATAAATTATTAGTCATTACCTGATGAGGAAAGGGGTTTTTTAAGGCATAAATCTAATTTGAGACAATTGTATTTTGTCCTGTCACTTATACAAATCTAGATGTGGTCAATTTAAGAAAAAAATAGTACTGCAATAAAAAGTTTATGGGTTTGATTGATTTTTAGCTTGAGTTTCTGATGATCATTGTCTAATGATTAGAGTTCTGAGTATCTACTGATTATGTTTCTGTTTTTGACTATTCAAAAGTGCAATCTTGACAATAGCAATGATCAATAGTGTAAATGACAAAGCTACTACCATGATTGTGTGTACATGTCAATATACATTTTTTTTGCTCCTTTGAATAGATTTATCTGTAAATTAAGTTTGTCTGGTTTTGTGTTTTCATTTAGAAGAGTGATTGTAATCTTGAAAAGGGCTCGGAGTTATATTTTTGTAGTAAATGTGAATTTTTGCTTTGATGTTAGGGGAATATGCATTTGTTTGGGGTTTACGGTGGTTTGTGATACCTGGATTATTGGGGTATGGTGGAGCTTTTTACTATCTTTTAGTCCCAAAACTCTTGAGGACTTGACGTCGCCGGGGATTTAACCTAGTTAATCAATAGTCTTTGTGTTCAATATAGTGTTTGATTTTGTTGTACATTTGCGATGTTGCATTTCATCTTTGTATCTTTCGAGTGCGTCCTGTAACACTGGTAGTTGTTATAGGTCTGTTTCTAGTTTTGACAGCTTTCACATTTGGTAATGTTTAAAGTGAAATAAATCCATTAGAGACAAATCACACACAAGACAAACTACATACAAGGACAAACTACATTTGAATATGAAATCATGTGGAATCTAGTGTTTGGGAATTAATAAATCATTTTTCACTAATGTGATATAGATTCAGTGAACTCGAATTATGGACAAGACAAAATCCTTTTGGTTGGAATACCAATTGTAGGGGTAGTGCGCTAGTACCTCTTGGGTGATCTCTGCTTGTGGTTTATTCTACAGTTTTGGCTGGTCATCTCATTGACTATCTGGATATGGCTCTCTACTGAATTTCCTCTGCTTATTGGTTCACTACTGATGCCTATTCCATACTACTATTTTGTTGCTTCTGGCTTTCTTGTTTTATCAACATGCTTAGTGTCTTTGCAGTGCAATTGCATCAACTTTGAAAGAAAAAAGCTAATGAAGTCACAATTACAGCAAAACTTTTCTTGCATAAAGTGTTTTGTAGTTTCTGAATTTTTACGAGATGCTTAAGAACTTTGTGTTTTATTCTGGACGAGGCAACTTTATTTTGAAATTTGATTGCTAAAAATTACTTATCATGAAATTATGGACTTTGACCTGTGCTCATCTTCTTCTTGAACCATTGGCGGTAATTTTGACTATTGAGAGACATACATCTACACACGTAGTTTTTACCTTTTTTGAGACATTTTTTATGCAGTCGTTGCAACAACAGTTTCTTAGAAGATCTGAAGGATATGACCCCATTTTACCTTATCAGGCTGGAAGTGTCCATGGAGTCATGGGTGGAGGCAACTTTGCTGTACCTTCAGGGTCCATGCAGTTGCCTCAACAGCCTAGGAAGTTTTCCTTTGGATCTAGGCCAACAGCAAGTCCCTTCCAGCACCTTTGCTGGTAGGGCTAAAGTAGGAGTAAGGGCTTTGAGCAACACTTACTGAACCCAGTGCATCAGGCTTACTATGCTTTCCAGGCAGCCCAGCAGAAATCACCTCTAGGACTGCAGTCTCAACAGCAAATTAAAATGGGGATGTTCCGCGCTCCTAGCAAGGATCAAGATATACGGATGGCAAATATGAAAATGCAGGAGCACATTTCCATGCAGGCAGCTAATCAGTCTCAAGCATCGTCTTCGAAGAAACCAGCCGAGCATTTAACTCGTGGCGAGACTCAGGTTGACCATGGTGAACGGCATATGTCGGATCAGAGGGCTGATTCAGAGCCTCCTAAGCAGCCAACATTACTTGGCCAAGCAGTGCCAATAAAGCCTATGCAAGCACCACAATCTCAACAAAATTTTCAGAACATGACAAACAATCCTATGGCTATGTTTGCACAGATGCAGGCCTTGGCTCTGGCCTGAGCGTAATATTGACCTTTCTGTTCCTGCGAATGCAAATCTGATTGCTCAATTTCTCATGCAGTCCCAAATGATTTCACAGCAAAAAGCAAATGAAAGCAACGCAGTAGTGCAGGCTTCATCATCCCTTCTTGTGCAAAAACAGCCAGTTACTTCACAAATGGTGGCTAATGAAAGTTCTCCTCGTGGTAACACCTCAAGTGATGCATCCGCGCAGTCTGGCTCTGCCAAAGCTAGATACCCTTCCTCAACTGCTTCTGCCAGTGCAGCCATGGTTAATAACTCCAGTAATGTCCCATTGCAGCAGTTTTCTCTTCATGGAAGAGACAATCAGTTACCTCCAAGACAGCCTATTACAATAGCCAATGGAATGCCTCCCATGCCTCCCTTGCAGTCATCTTTGAACTTGAAGCAGGGCATGGATAATGTGTTGCTGGCCAAAGGTGCACAAATTGGGTCAGAAACTTTGCAGATGCAATCCGGCAGGCAGCCAAATCGATCAGCATTCTCCTCAATCTATGGCTTCATCAAATGATGGGATCCTGGGAAAGAGCTCTACATCTCAGGGCGGAACACTGGCCCAGGTGCAGCAACAGCACCCAGGGTTTACAAAGCAGCAACAGCATCCAGGGTTTACAAAGCAGCAACTGCATGTTCTAAAAGCTCAAATTCTTGCATTCAGGCGCCTCAAGGTGTGTGTATTTTGCAATCATGCCATGCATTTTATACTTTTCTCATTCTCTTGGTCTAAATTCTCTACATGGTTTCTCAACATGCTTTTGAGGTGTTCAATGTCTCTGCTTATAGAAAGGAGACGGAAATTTGCCACGAGAATTACTCCAAGCTATCGCACCACCACCACTTGAGATGCAGATGCTGCAGGTGCACCTTCCTGCTGGAACTCTTAATCAGGAAAGATCTGCTGGTAAAAATGTAGAAGAGCATGCCAGACAGTTTCAGTCAGGTGAGAAGACCACAAAGCAGGAACCCACTGGTGAGGGACAATCAGGTATTAAAACAGGAAGTTGCAGGAGAGGAGAGTGCTTCTGCCTCTGTAGTTAATGTGCAAAGTCCGGCAGCAGCAGTGAAGGAGCCTACATCTGTGGTCTCTATTCGGAAGGAGGAGCTGCAAGCTACCGGATCTTCTGGTAAATGTGAGCCAGAAGTTGAACGTGCTACTCCGAAATTCCCTGTCAGAAATGAAATTGCAGCAGAGAGGGGTAAAGAAGTTGCTGCACAGGCTACTGTTCCTGATGCAACACCGGCAAAAAGAACCGTTCAAGGAAATGTCACTCAACCTAAAGATCTTGGTTCAACTAGAAAGTATCATGGACCAGAATTTGGAACTTACCTGTCCTTCATCCGAAACATGATTCTTTTGGATCATCCTTGATGATGAACAGAATAATAATCTTAATACTTGCATATGATATTAAGGATCTTCTTGTTGAGGAAGGCATGGATATTTTTAAAAGGAACAGGGAAGAAAATATTAGGAAGATTGGTAATCTCATACTGGCTGTAAATTTGGAGAGGAAAAGAATTAGGCCTGATCTTGTTTTGCGTTTGCAAATAGAAGAGAAAAAACTTCAATTGGCTGATGTTCAGGCTCGCTTGAGAGATGAGATTGAGCAACACCAGCAAGATATTATGGCAATGCCTGAGAGACCATATAGGAAATTTGTTCGGCTATGTGAGCGTCAACGACAGGATCTTGCTAGGCAAGTTCAGGCCTCACAGAAAGCCTTGAGAGAAAAGCAACTGAAGTCCATTTTCCAGTGGCGTAAGAAGCTCCTTGAGGCACACTGGGCTATTCGTGATGCTCGAGTTGCACGTAATAGGGAGTTGCTAAATATCATGAGAGGATGTTGAGGGAGTTCTCAAAGAGAAAGGATGATGATCGCAATAAAAGGATGGAGGCTTTGAAGAATAATGATGTTGAGAGGTATAGGGAGATGTTGCTTGAGCAACAGACCAATATCCCTGGTGAGGCTGCAGAGAGATATGCGGTTCTCCCTCATCATTTTTATCTCAGACATCTAGAGTATCTTCACAGACTTGGATAAAATTACTGCTGCGAAAAATCAACAGGAGGTTGAGGAGGCAGCTAATGCTGCTGCCACTGCTGCTCGAGCTCAGGTAGACTATCTCTCTGACTTTTCAGAGTCTGCCAGCTGTATCATCCCCCGAGCAGCCTGTCCCCCATCCACCCCAAAAAAAAAAAAAAAAAAAGAGGAAAAATTAGAAAAGGGAAAGGAAGACTAACAAGACAGGGTAATGGTGAGTTGGTCTCACCTTGCCTTGGATTTGTGTCCCCTTCAAGTCCTTTGAGACAGGTAAGTGGTAAAATTATTGACTTTCCACAATGCACTTAGTTATTGGAAGGACAGAACGAGATGTCTGCTTTTGAATAGAGGGAAAGTTGTGTCAAAGTGACCAAAAGGAAAAGAAAAGTGATTTCATTGAAGAGAAAGAATTAAAGAGGAATGGCTAGTCATTTGGGTTATGCGAGCAATCAAAGTTTAGGTGCTAAATCCTGCAAATTTTTAGGAGGAAATATTTTCCTCCAAGGAAGTCTTTTGCCAATTTTCTCATGAATCAGGTATTCGAAAAGAAAATAAACTGAGTTTCTATGAGAAAAAGAGCCCCAAGTTTTCTTCATGGCAAACATTATCGAAAGGAAAATTTGTGGGACTGGTGGGAGTTTTTTTGTCTATTAGCCACTCCTTTTCTAAGTATTGCTCTATTGGTGTTGTGCAACATGCATGCAAACAAACAAACAGACCTACCTTTATTCCCATTAAGTGGGGCAACATACTAATTTAGTTAATATTAGTAATGTTTTCTTTTTCTCTCATCCTATGTACTTGGAATGGTTTCCTAGTTGTCACTGACACATTCTTGGGTGTGAAAAGGGTCTTTCTGAAGAAGAAGTAAGATCTGCAGCAGCCTGTGCCAGGGAGGAAGTAATGATCAGGAATCGGTTCTCTGAAATGAATGCCCCAAGGGATAGCTCAGACATGTACTTTGGGAGGACGCATGACCCTTGATGATGATTAACACTTATGCTTTACTTTTTGTTGTATGGGTAGTTCCTGGATATGACTTCAACATTATTGGCTTGCACTTGTGCTGTACAGTACTCAATACGTTTGTCACTTGATTCAGTTTACTACTTAGTCTATTTATAGGATCTAACTTGAAAATCTGGTGGTGTAGTTGTCCAATAATTTTTGAATCTAAGGTGAAATTTCCTTGTACTTCTATTTTTGCTGCACAGTATGTTATATTTTTGTAGTTGTCCAATAATTTTTGAATCTAAGATGAAATTTCCTTGTACTGCACAGTATGTTATATTTTTGTTCTTCTTTTGCACCAGGTACTACAATCTTGCACATGCCGTGAATGAAAGGGTTATTAAGCAGCCCTCAATGTTGCGAACCGGAACACTAAGAGACTATCAGCTTGTAAGTTGCAATCCTATGATACTCGTACAATTCGTATATCCTTCTCTCACACTAGGTGTTTGAGTTGATCTTGCATTGTGTTAAAATCATTTGAGTGGGTATACAATTTTAAAAATGCAGGTTGGTTTGCAGTGGATGCTTTCTTTGTACAATAATAAACTAAATGGAATATTGGCGGATGAGATGGGACTTGGGAAGACAGTGCAGGTGACCATTTGTTGTATACATATGTTTTGGCTAAGAAATCTGGTCAAATGATTTTCTTTTTCTTTGTGCCAGCAAGAAAAAGAAGTCTCATCGTTATTTTTGTCCCGGATCATTTGATATGGTGTTGTGTCATATTTGGATTTATGTTTTATCTCCTGTTATTGTTGAGTTTGTAATAATTGGAGTACTCATCTTGCTATTATTTTTTTCTTTGGTTTTTTCCAGATAGGTAATGTCATTAATTGCCTATCTCATGGAATTCAAAGGCAATTATGGCCCACACCTTATCATAGTTCCTAATGCTGTTCTGGTCAACTGGAAGGTTGGTTCTCTTTTAATTACCTTCACATCCTTGTTTGGAGTTTTTACAATGTTTGATTTCACTAACTTAGCTGGTATTCCAGAGTGAGCTTCACACTTGGCTTCCAACTGTGAGCTGTATCTACTATGTTGGTGGAAAGGAGCAACGATCAAAGTTATTTTCTCAGGTAAGGCAGGCTGTTAAGATTTGAGCTTTTTTCTTTTTCTCGTGTTTCTTTTTTCCAATTTATCTGTGCTCTGAACTTCATAATCTTCGAATCTTCTGTGGTATTCAGGTTGTGTTGGCAATGAAATTTAATGTCCTTGTGACTACCTATGAGTTTGTTATGTATGATCGCTCAAAACTTTCCAAAGTGGATTGGAAGTATATCATAATTGATGAAGCACAACGGATGAAGGACAGGGAGTCGGTTCTAGCTCGTGATCTCGATAGGTATCGCTGCCAAAGGCGCTTGCTTCTGACAGGGACACCATTGCAGGTTCGTTAAGGCTGCTTAATGTTCATGTTGTCATTTTGTGGAACAAGGATCTGTTTATTGTAGCTGTTATTCTGAACCTTTAAAGGAGTGAGATTTTAAGCTTGTAAAGTTTTCAGCTATCTTGTTCTTCTTTACATAACTAGTTTCCTTCCACCAGCTGTTTGGCAGTTAGAAGGCTAAATATGAATTGAAATGGGAGTAAGAAAGTGTCACTGATAACTCATTCATTCTATAATATCTTTAGTTTTCTTCTTTTTTTTTTTTTTCCCCCCTGCTAAATTTTTGATATTACCACAACATGGTTTGAAGATTTTTGTTAGTAAAAACTTAGTTGAATATTCAAGCATATAGTATATAATTTGCTTGACATTCGACAGTCCTACCTGCTTGGTTAAAGATTAGTAGACATGTTAATGGTCTTTTTATTTAATTTATGGATCATTTTACAAATAAAGGATTGATAAGTGGGATTTTGTACGATCGTAACTATTTTTAGAATGCTTATTCCGTGCTCTGAACATGATTATAACCATGATGCACCTTTATTTGTTTATAATGGTCCACCTTAGGGGCCAAATGTATCTAATTAGGCACCATGAAGATATCTGGATGAGTTTTTCTGTGCAAACTTATCAATTAAATGAAATTAGAATTTGTGTGAATACACAGTGATAATTAAGTTTTGAATACCACTATTAATTCAGTTATTTACTGCTCGGGCTGGCATACATATCTGGTGAATATATCAACTTTTTTCTGACATTAATGCATAAATAATGAAATGTACAGATTTGTATCCTGCCCACACTCATCCCATCTTTCATGAGTGGGATGTCACAAGTTAATGCAACCCTTGCTTCTCCTTATATTTCCCTAAGACCCTTGCAAAGAATTTGAGGAGGAAAAGAGGAAAGGCAAAGTGAAAGAAAAACAATTGTAATGTGTATTATAGAACAAATTTATAGTTGTAACAGATGTGCATGATGCTTTTTGCGTGATTTCAACTTTTTTACAGTTGTATGAAATATAATAGTTTTTTCTTCTCTTCCTGCAGAATGATCTTAAAGAGCTGTGGTCGCTTTACCTGAATCTGCTACTTCCAGAAGTTTTTGATAATCGTAAAGCATTTCATGATTGGTTCTCTCAGCCTTTCCAGAAAGAAGGTCCTGCACATAATGCTGAGGATGACTGGCTTGAGACAGAAAAAAAAGTGATCATCATCCATAGACTTCACCAAATTCTAGAGCCTTTCATGCTCAGGCGTCGTGTTGAGGATGTAGAAGGGTCACTTCCTCCCAAGGTACATTCTCAGTTCTCCTAGTTGTCTGATTTTATTGTATAGGTTGTTTCTTATTTCAAGTGGTGTTGCAGGTTCCCATTGTTTTAAGATGTAGAATGTCGGCTATTCAAAGTGCTATATATGACTGGATCAAATCCACTGGTTCTCTTCGAGTTGATCCTGAAGATGAGAAGCGCAGGGCTCAGAAGAATCCAATTTACCAGCCCAAAACATATAAGCCTTTAAATAACAGATGTATGGAACTCCGCAAAGCTTGCAATCACCCACTGCTTAATTATCCCTATTTTATCAACGACTTGTCAAAAGATTTTCTTGTAAGATCATGTGGGAAATTGTGGATTCTCGATAGGATTTTAATAAAGCTTCATAGAACTGGACATCGAGTACTGCTGTTTAGTACTATGACAAAACTCTTAGATATATTGGAGGAGTATCTTCAGTGGCGACGACTTGTGTACAGACGGATAGATGGGACAACTAGCTTAGAAGACCGTGAATCTGCTATTGTGGACTTCAATAGCCCCAATACTGATTGCTTTATCTTCTTGCTTAGCATACGTGCAGCTGGACGTGGTCTGAACCTTCAGACTGCTGACACAGTTGTCATTTATGATCCTGATCCAAACCCAAAGAATGAGGAACAGGCAGTTGCTAGAGCTCATCGAATTGGGCAGACAAGGGAAGTGAAAGTTATTTACATGGAAGCAGTGGTTGACAAGATTGCAAGCCATCAGAAAGAGGATGAACTTCAGAGTGGTGGTATGGTGGATTCCGATGATGATCTTGTTGGTAAGGACCGGTATATGGGATCAATTGAAAGCCTCATTCGAAGTAACATTCAGCAATACAAGATAGATATGGCAGATGAAGTTATAAATGCTGGCCGGTTCGATCAAAGGACTACCCATGAAGAGAGACGTATGACACTAGAAACGCTGTTACATGATGATGAACGGTATCAAGAGACAGTCCACAATGTTCCATCACTTCAGGAGGTGAACAGGATGATTGCTAGGAGTGAAGAAGAGGTGGAGCTTTTTGATCAGATGGATGAAGACCTTGAATGGATAGAGGAAATGACTAGATACGATCAGGTTCCAAGGTGGCTTCGTCCAAATACCAAAGAAGTGAATATCACAATTGCAAATTTGTCCAAAAAACCATCAAAAAATACTTTATTTGGGGGAAGTATGGGTGTGGAAGCTAGTGAAATGGCTTCCGAAGGTGAGAAAAAACGGGGGCGGCCTAAGGCAAAAAAGTTCCCTATTTACACAGAATTGGATGATGACAATGGAGAGAGATTTTCTGAAGCTAGTTCGGAGGAGAGGAATGGAGATTCTGTAGGTGAAGAGGAGGGAGAAATTGGGGAATTTGAAGATGATGAATTTAGTGGTGCTGTTGGGGCACCTCCAAGTAAGAAAGACCAATCAGAAGAAGATATTGCTCCTCCAACAGGAGGATACGCATATCCCCGAGCTTCAAATAGCAATAAAGACATTCAGATGCTTGAAGAAGCAGGCTCATCAGGTTCGTCCTTGGATGCCGTCAAAGATTGATGCAATTGGTGTCACCTTCTGTGTCTTCTCAGAAGTTTGGATCACTTTCTGCATTAGATGCCAGGCCCGGTTCTCACTCAAAGAAGCTTGTATGTTGCCCTTTTCTTTTTTTCCTGTCAAGGCTACCTTATTCATATTATGCAGGTACGTGAGATGCTTTATTTTCTGTTTTCCAGCAAGATGAACTAGAAGAAGGAGAAATTGCCGTGTCTGGAGACTCTCATATGGATGTCCAGCAATCTGGTAGTATGGAATCAGGATCGCGATGAGGGTGAAGAGGAACAGGTATTACAACCTAAAATAAAAAGGAAACGCAGTATACGGCTTCGGCCGCGCCATATTGCTGACAGGCCTGGTGAGAAGTTAAATGAGAAGCAATCTCTTCGTCGTGGAGATTCTCTTCAAATGCCATATCAAGTGGACCAAAAATCTGAGTCTCAGTTGAAGAGTGACCATGGACGCAAAATGCTTGGAGAACCTGCCATGTTTAAGCAGGAGCAAACTGATTCGTCTATCAAGGATAGACAGAATATGAACTCAAGGAAATTACCCAATACGTCTAAGATGCCGAGTTCACTAAAATCTGGAAGGTTCGCTCATTCAGATGACGCTGTTCATCACTCAAGAGAAAACTTGGATAGTAAAGTCATAAATGCTAGTGGGACGTCAACTGGAACTTCAAAGATGACTGAGTTCATACAAAAGAAGGTCTGTATTATCTGATATCTAATCTGCTCTTTTATTTCTCATGTACATTTTTGATATTGAGGTACTATACTTTCTTGCTCTTGATTTTCTGGGTGTTGTATGTGCTGCTTCCTAGTGATCAGTAGATTCCCAGTTTTTACAAAACATGGCATATCTTTATTATGTGTTTATATCCTCAACCATCAATAAACATTGTGCAAACGATAACGTTTAGATAGAAAGTAATGACGGGGTAGTTATGGTTATTAGTGCAACCCTTAGTATATTAAGTTAAAAAACGGAGGTATTTGACAGTCAAAAGGGTTCATAAGTCACTGAAAATTTAAAAGTTGGTTTAACTCGATGTTCGTTACACTAAAAGAATGGGAGTCTTAGTCATCCTATAGCCAAAAAGTTGAAAGTGTACATCTTTTGAAACTTTCTACTTCTTGCTTTCCATAACTATTGTTATATGCAGTATGTTTAGTTGTAGTTTATTTATCTATCAAATGTTTTATGACTTTGTCAACATTCAGTAGAGATTTATTTACATTTTTTATAGCCAACGTATTTAAGGAGGAATTTCATCCTAGGATTGTATAAATTTTGTAGCCTTGGTGTACTAATATATACATTGGTGACTTGCACCAAGTTAGGGGGGTCCTTAATATTTTTGCGAATATCTGAGAACTCAATTTAGCTTGTGGCAGCCAATTGTGAGTTAAATATTGCAATGAGACGTTCTGTCTGTTCAGTAGATACAGATTCTATATTTTGTCAATGTTTGAGACTGAAAATATCTATAAAAGTGCTCAATGTCGGGGCCTCAAAATGCAGGTCTCACTTAGAGATGCTGTGAATTGATCTAAATCATTCTTGCTTTTAAGTTTAACCTAATTGGGTACACCACCCATGTGTCCATTTTGGATGTATGGGATTGTACTTGGAATATAAGGTGTCTACACTTGAGGATATGTTAGTGATGATGTTTAGTTGGGTTGTTTATGATGAATTCTTTAACCGTCACAATAATATTGTTACATAGATTTCTAATCTTGCTTGTTTAATTTTGACAATGTAATGCAGTATTTATGCTATTCAAACAGTATTTCTAATGGCAGTTCAAAGTAGAATTACTAGGAAGATAGCATGTTTTAACAACTTCTCATGCAAAAATGACTTTTAGGAAGTTTGTTCCAGTTTCTACCCTTTTCAAGCTTCACCCACTTTTTTTCTTTCTTTTCTTCCAGTTTTTTCCTTTTTTTTAAAAACTGTATTTATGTGTCTGGAGTATTCTCTTGTTTGCATCTAGAATGTGATTAGCAGGCAGTTCCCGGTCTATTCTTTTTCGGACACCTCAGATCATTCCACTTGCTAACTGATCTGTGGAAAAGAATCCAAAGTTCTGGTTGCCTGGGTGGAGCTGAGGATAATCTCTTTGATTTACCAGAGATCGATATGCGTCTTAACAACCACGAATATGGTGGAGTGATGGAATTTGTTTCAGATGTGCAGCGTATGTTAAGAAGCTCCATGCAATTTTATGGACTTTCGCATGAGGTACGGCTACGCGTTTCTTTGCGCAGGGCTACACTTCATATTTATGGCATGCACGTTAGTTCTTTCTTGCTAGGTTTTACTTACAGCCAAACAAACAAATCAAGCCTTAATCCCACTAAGTAGGGTCGGTTGCTTGAATCCTGCTAAGCCATTGTGCTATGTCATGGACCATATCCTTCCCAATTCCTAGATGGGCTATATCTTTCTTAAAAATTACCAAATTTGCAATTTCAGTCTATCCCCTACCCTTCTTATGTTGACTATTCTATCTAAAATCTACTCGTCTGACAGTTGCTTCTATTGGACGTCTTAACACATGACTAACCATCTTAAGCGTGTTTCTCTCATCTTCTCATCAGTAGGTGCTACTCCAATCTTTTCACGAATATGCTCATTGCCTGTCTTAGTGTACCCACCCATCCATCTTAACATTCGCATTTCTGCTACTCTCATCTTCTGCTGATGTGTGTAATTCACTGCCCAACATTCAGACTCGTAAAGCATCGCTGGTCTAATTTCCGTTTTATAATTCTAATTTACCCTTAAGTAGTAAAGGAATTTTGCTTACAGCTGATTTGAGAAAATTACATGTACTGTATGGTCACTTGGTAATACACTGTCTGCCTTTTCAGTTGTGTTCTTCAAAAGAAAAAATGAAGAGGTACATGTCTCGGAACCTTGATTAATGCTCTATTTCCTCAGTCTCCACCTATTTAGCAATTATATTCCGGTACATATAGCCGTTTGGACATTTTTATCTATGGTTTTATCACACTTTGCCAGACGGCTGGTGATGCTTACTAAATACTTTTATGGCCATCAGCTAGGGGTGAACATGGGTAGGATAGGGTAGGGTAATGGCCAAAAGCTGTACCCTACCCTATCTTTAACCAGTTTTAAAGTTCTACCCTTACCCCCTAGGCCCCTACCCTATGCAAATTTCTACCTTGCCTTACCCTATTTTGATAGGGTAGGGCGTACCCTGGGGAACCTCTCACTTTTGTATTATTATTTTTTTCCAGGATCGGATACAGGGTATAATACCTTTTCTCGTGTTATATTTTTCAATCCAAACAAACAGAAGTTGTTATTTGAGCTTCTAAAGCAAATACGAACTTTTTCATCGAACAAAGTATAACTGCAAGAAAACTAAATTCAAATACCAAAATTCATAGTCAATAAAGACTTAAAAACTAGATTACAAGCTTGAATCACCAAAAACAAATAAATCATCACAACATACTTGTATTATTTGTTTGAAATCATTGCGAAATTAACCTCATGATTATGTTAGAAGTTTATTAAGCATTAGAAAGCAATTTAATTAACTATGAAGTTAGTGGAAACAGTTATATAGAAGTAATAAAGTTACTATTATATACCAATGATGGTAAGTATCTGTAATTCTTTGTTATAGTGAAATTAGAGATTCAATATTTTTAATAAACTGGATTTTCCAATGGTTAAAAACTTACTTTTCAGTTTTTACTGGGTCAATACAGAGATAGGTTCTTACTTTTAATCTATTTGATTCTATCGTGCGGTTCCAGAGGATGTACACTGTATCCTTTAGGCTCAAACCTGTACTCTACCTATCAGCTACAGGTTCCAAAACTTGTACCCTTATCTTGCTATATGAAGATCTGTACACTACCCTTGCCTCCCTACTCTATTGCACAGGGTTACCCTATCCATTTGCTTATGCGTTCCATTCGTGAGTGATCCTGTATTCTTGTTGAGCGAGGTGTGTATCTGAGAGATGCTTTTATGTGAAGTCATTGCCGGGATATTTTACTGCTGGAGTCGTGTCAAGCATTGAAGCTTTCAATCCAACTCCTTTTTTTATTTGAAGAAGAGGAGCATTGTAAACAATTAGGCCTTTAATTTGATATTTTCTCGCAATTTAGACACCTAACTATTAATCATTGATCTTGTTCTCCCAATTCCTTTCCTATCTTGCCTGCTCCTACATGTGTGTGCATTTGCCCCAAGATTTATAAGGTATGCTACTGTTGATCAGGTAATCAACTGATTTGGTGTAAACTATCTTGAAACAGGTTAGATCTGAAGCAAGGAAAGTCCATGATCTTTTCTTCGATATCTTGAAGATAGTGTTTCCAGATAATGATTTCCGAGAAGCCAGAAGTTCTCTCTCTTTACCGGCCCACCCACAGTCTCTACTCATGGTTCATCTTCAAAACAAATGCTTACTGGTCAAAACAGGCGGCAGAAAGCAACAGGTAGTGCTGAACCTGAGCCAATTCGTCCTCAGAAGCCTCAGACTCGTGGACCAATCCATGAAGACACGAAAACAAGGGGTCATGTGTCACAGAAGGAGTCAAGACTTGGAAGTAGCAGCAGCCGGGATCTTGGCAGCCAACAAGATGTTTCACGCCCATTCACTCATCCAGGGGAGCTTGTTATTTGCAAAAAGAAGAGGAAGGACAGGGAAAAACTGGGATTCAAGGCGGGAGATGGGTCAGCTGGGCCTGTGTCACCTACTGGCATCACTCGTGGCATTAGAAGCCCTGCCCGGGCTTCAATTAGGCCAAAGATGTGAAATTGAGTCAACAAGTTATCCAACAGCAGGGACGGAATAACCAGTCTCCTCAGCAGGGGAACGGAAGTGGAGGGAATGTTGGTTGGGCCAATCCTGTTAAAAGGATGCGAACTGATGCTGGAAAGAGACGCCCAAGCCAATTATGATCTGTATGTATGTTTTAACAGTAAGAATCTGTTTTTGCTGTGTACAACCTGCTCTAATGAGCTGTAATACCTGTTAATATAGGAACTCTTGGGATTTTCCCTTGTATGATTTGCTCTTCTGAATGTCTCTCGTGTTTTTGGTAGAGGTATAATTCCATTGCTTCAGCTAGGGTGGCTGCAGCAAGGGTGAAAAAAAAAAAAAAAAGAGAGAGAGAGAGAAAGAAAGAGATATGCTATGGTCTGTGTGGAAATTCTACTCATGAAAAACACGAGAGATCTTCATAGCAAATCATACCTTTCCAACACAAGGCTTGAGCAAAATCAACCGAGTATTTTACTTGAGAGATTCTTTCTTTGGATGATCAAGTAAAATAATTTTTCCCATTAACATTCTCCAAAGATTTTGGAAGTTGGTGATATCCAAGTAATGATCTGGTTACTGATATCCGTGTGCTGTTGGCATGTTGCAAGACATGGTCTGGTTACTTTTGGCTGCCTAATAAAAATACTAGAGCTACTACCAAGTGTTGATTCTGTTTTTCTATTAATTGGAAATTTACTATAAAAATTTCTCTGCTCTATTCCGATTTTTGCTTCTATTACGAGTAGTTATATTGGGATGCTACCATTTGAAATGGATAGATGAACATACTCGCATTCTATAAAGAAATGGTCAACTAACTCGAAGTTGGTGTTTTCTGCTGAGAATATTCTTTGCTAGTTGCTGCATTCCGAGATGACTAACAACAATTATTGGATAATTTAAATCAAAATCTGTCGAGACGCTACTTTGTAGATGATTTTATATTTTATGGACAATCAAACGAAAAAGTAGATGATTTCTGATATTTTATGAACAATCGAACGATTGTATGCTAATAGAATAGTCTCTTATTGTATGGACAATCAAGTGACTAGCAAAAAACTTCTATGTGTTATTAAAGAACAACTAAAATTAAAAATATTATATAATTCTGTTATGATATCGTATCATTGTTATATAATACATTATTATATAGGAGTGTTAATCGTGTCGTGTCCTAATCGTGTTTAGGTCTAAAAACTTTAACCCTAACCCTACCCAATTAATAATTGTACTGTGTCAAATTTCTATAGAGTAAATTAGTAGAAATGGTGTATAACCTATTTATTACTGTATTGTGTTGTATCTAATCTGTTTAACTTATTTACTATTAATAGTACTAAATTAACTCAACAAAAAAAATTTATAAATAAAACAAATATGGGGAACAATTTACAATTGTGCCAAACTAGAATTAAACCTTAACTAAACAAGGTGACATTCAAAAGCTTTCTAGCAAAAACCAGCAGCAGCAGTGCATGCAACAAAATTGGGGTTTGTGCCCCCCACCTCCAAAATTCTCTCTGGGCTACTTCGCTCTTCTCTCTGCATTCCTGCTTTGTAAGTACCCTTACCTTCTTTGCTACTCCCTTTTTTCCTTTCTCTTTTTTTTTTTTTTTTTTTTGGTACCTGTAATTTCACACTTTTAAAAAAAAAAAAAATAAATAAATAAATTTAAATTTTGGTAGTAATTTCCCTAATCGTTTTGCGAACCTGTAATTTCACTAGGTAAATGTAAGTAATGTTTGAACGAATAATTGATGTCGCAACTTAGAAATGTAAATACTCAATGGCCACTGGAACTTATTCTCCATCGAAATGATTAGTGGAAGAATCTTAGCTCCCTCCGATGAATATTCTTGTATCGACTGCAGTCTGTTGAGACATGTGGGCCCCACAGCTGGGACCCACCCAAAAGAAATAATGATTATCAAAGATTAATTTTTTTTTTTTTTTTTACTTCATCTGTTTTAGGATTCGGATGTCCGGAGAAAAGTGGGGGGCTAGATGGGCTGGATATATTGGTCATCGGGTACAGCTGCATATGGTAATCAAGTAAAAAGAAAAAGGAAAACTGCTAGCTCGATTTTTCCTTTCAGTGGGTGTCATGTGCATTGAGAAATAACCACTTTCTAATACAAGCAATTTTGCCGAACAACCAGTTATTTATAAGGCCATAAGCTCGGTGAAGTGGTGGAGTCATTTGTCATTTTTCTGTGACATAATTTTGTTTGTATCCATTTCCTTTAGGTTGCATTTTGTGTCGTTAATTGGAGAATTTCGATAGTGCGTGTTTTATGTACATTGATAAGAAGGGCTTGCTTTTGTAGGATTGTTATTGGGTATTAAAAAATTAACTGATTGGTTTGTCCTAAATGCATAAATCTTGCTTCATATTGTCTTCAATTAGTATTGTTTTACCAAACTTTTGTTATTTTCAACCTATAACTTATGATGTACTATTCATGTTTTGACATTTCATGGACTGGTCCCGGTGCTGTTTCAAAAGCAAAATAAGTTTGAGAAATGCTCTCTCTCACTATTCTCAATGCAATGCATGATTCCCTTGTTCTTTGGTTATTTATCCTTAAACTTAATATAACTGCTGTGTCTTGATACTTCTATCATCTTCTCCTAGATATTGCATTTTTCTGTTGCTTTAGCTTGATATGATAAGCTATTCTTTAAAAGAAACATATACATCAAGCCAACAACATAACTTATACAGTTAGCCTATCATTTTGTTAAATTTTATATTTTTTGGAAGTAAAATACTAATTTAACACTTGGTGTTAAAAATGAATTCTTCATGTCATCAGTCAAAAAGAAAAATCGCAATACCTGTTGTAAAAGTCTAAAATACAATTTAGATGTGTATAATGAGTTATAGGAATTCTGAGTAGATTCTGCATCTTTGGGCTTTATCACATGCTTTTCTTCTTCTTAGGACCTGTTTGTTATCAATGTATCCCGGTCATTCAGGTACGAATCATACAAAGTTTTCAAATTCTCAGTTAGATTATTTATTGGAGGAAAGAAGGGGATGAGAGAGAGAAGACTCCATTATAACTTCTGAGTTGCCTTCTTGTCACTTTTGAATCTCTGTTTTTGCATGATTCCTTTATCTTCTGACTTTCTCGGCACATCTACCCTGTTATTTCAGAATGAACTATTGGTAGGTTCAGCCAATTGTGTGTGCCTTCATTGGTTTGTACAAAATCCATCAATAGAAAGGGTATCAAATATCTGACTCCAAATAAAGGGAGGGGGAGGGGGGGAGACGGCAGATAATCAAAAGATTGAATCTAATTGTATAGCATTCTTCCATGATATAAAACATTCTCCATTCTGTTATTGCATTAATCCTATCCCAAAGACAGATCATTTGAATTGTATGGCAATTCGGCAACCACTAAAACATTAATAGCTTCACACGCTAAAGACATCAAGATCTTGATAGTCTTTAGCGTAACAAGCTATTAATTACCTGCCACATGACAACAAATTTCATTTCTCTGATCAGCAATGAGCAGTAGTGACACTTGACACATGCAGAGAAGCCAAAAAGAAAAAAAAAAAGGTATAATCCATAGTATACAATCTTCAGAAGATCCCTGCTACATAATTCTTTTCTTTATTTAGATCAGATGCAAAGTCCTAATACAAAATCTGATTGGAAAAGGAAAGGGGTATAAGAGAGGGAGATAGTTGAAGAGTGTTTTTTAGGCATGAATAATACTAAGAAAATTCAAGAACATGCAAAGTCACAAGAAAGCTTCTGGCTTACACAGATAGACAGAGATTAAATGGAAAGACCCTGTTAAACTGCCTGAGAGTCGAACAAGGCAAAAAAAGAAATATATTAACTTTAATAGGGTTTTGCATTTTATTTTGTTTTATCTGATTAGCCCAAATATATAGATGAACATTTTACTGGATATAAGTATGCGTTTTAACATGTTGCTCATGGCCTCAAGAACTTTTTTTATATTCTGTTTGTTCTGGTTTTTGACATAAACTGAACCTGAAAGGTAAACTAAAATAGTGATACTTTGATTCATTTTGGTATTTCAGAATACTTTAAATGATGTCTGGGGAAGCTCCTGTGCCGCAACTTGGTATGCTTTTACTGTCAATGATTCTGAATATCATTATGCACACAAATTCTTTCAGGGCTTAGCTATCTAACTTGCTGATTCTTGTCTCTATCGATGTCCTTGGGACTTGCACTTTTACACATCTAGAACCAAGATAATTGAAAGAACTTTTGCTTATTGTCTGTTAAGTTGTTGGTACTCCATGAGTTGTTGATATGCCTATTGAAAATACCATGTATAAAAATCACTTTTTTTGTGCTTTTATTTTAGTGAACCATTTTATCTCTGATACACCATAAATGAACTTCTGTAAAATTTTGATTTCACCAGTATAACACCCTAATTGAGGTATCTGAAGATTGAAAGTTGCTTGATTAGGTTCCACGATAGCTACTTAGTAATTCTCCTTATATTCCAGTATGAAATGCACATAATGCTTGGATTGTGTATCAAAATTCGAGGATGTGGTAGGGGCTTGGATGGGATATTCTTAGGCTAGGCCACTTAATCCTATGCATGTTGGACTTTGTTGGTGGTGGTTCAAGATATTTTGGGTACTATCTACATGGATACAGTTAAAGAGGGGGGACTGTTACTGTTTTATGTGTTTTCCTGGGGATAATTAGTCTAGATTTTAATAATTCAAAAATATGGAGTTTTGGGTGGGTTCTTGTTTTAGGAAGTTGAGCTGCAATCATCATTCTAGTTACTATTATGGTATTTGTTAGTTTATGTTGCACAAGGAGAAGCAATAGGAAGAAGTCAAATAAGTTAAAAGGTTCATTATGGTCTATCTTGAATGTGGCAGTTAAACGGTTCAAAAAACGAAAAGGATTAGCCCTTACGAAAATTCGTTCCACACTGTTGTGCATAATACCACTGAACACTCAATTTGCCACAATGGTGGGCTGACTACTTGAGACAAAAGAACTTCGTTCAACTCGAAGGATGGTGCTATAAGAAGAATGAGCTAGTTCTGGATTATGAGTACATGGCCAACAGATTATAAATATAACTTATATAGCAGTACTACAAAGTTCCTCACATGGGTGCATATTTAAACATAAAATTCCTTCTGTTGCTTCTTTGTTTGTACTTTTTTTCCCCAATTTTTAATGTCAATTGTATTTATCACTGAAAGTCTATAAATTCCTGGTGTTACAAAGTGCCTTTGTATTCAGTTCGGTATGGTCAATAAAATGATTAGCCAGGAGAAACTATCCATCTGTTTAAATCAATTCGAAATTATTTTGCTTATTATTTCCATAAGGAACTGCTACTACCCATGGATTCAGAGGGATGACAGGCAATTTCATCAGTGGTATTTACCTAAAGTTTGCAGTATTATTTGAGGTTGGAGATCGGATTATGGTAGGTTGATCGATTATGGTTTCTTGTTTTTTTTTTTTTTTTTGGTTGTCCTTTTGACTTTTAGAATAATATCTAATTGTTGATATGCAGGTTGGGAGTCACAAAGGGAAGGTGCTTAAGAGAGGAGTTATTTTAACCACACTAGTGGATGACAGTGCTAGCGTGCTACTTCTCCCAAATTGGACATTGTCTAATCAGGTTCATTTAGTTGATTTTTTTTTTTTTTTTATATTTTCTGTGATTAAGATGATAAAATGTTAATGAAATGTTATATAGGAAATTACGAAATTGCCCAATTTGAGCAAGATGTCATTCAAGATGACAACGAAGTGTGTGGTGATGAATGACATACAGACAATATCGGATTTCATTAGAGAGCTGTTGAAAAGTAGTTTCATTCTTTATGTGGGTGAGGACGGAAAGGAACCATTCTGCTTTTTGAGTAATCAGCCAGACTTAGAATCAGAGTTGACTTTTGGGAGTTGTTTCCTCGGAGAGACGGTACGTCTCAAAACACATATCTATCATTTTTGTGCTTTTTATGTTACATCTTTTCGCTTCCTAAATTTTGTATTTTGAAATTATAGGATGAGGACAGACTAGGTCACCAGAGGTACATCATCCTCTGTACTTGTCTTGATGCTGTTCGTTGTCACTTCGGCAATATAGTAAATACAGCTTAGGTATGATTTTTTTTAAAAACTTATTAGTAGTAAAAAATTTATCAACTTATCATATGAATCAAATGATAGTTGACCCCTTCTACAGGCTTTGTAGAATGCTGAATGCAGGCTTCAAGTCCAGTAGATAGTTTTTGCACACCAAGAGAAGAACAATGCTGCAGATGTTATAGGCCAGTAGTAGAATTAGTTTGTCTTTTGAATGATCCACCTAGTTATCTAGTTAATGTTTTGCGCCAGGACATGTGTAAAGGTAGACAAACCAGTACTGGTAATGCAAATATGTTGAATGCTGTTTAAGTAATGAAGTTACATTTTTGAACAAAACCACATAACTGTGTGAAATCCAAAAATTTTGTGGGCTTACTTAATATTAGGAAAGTCATACTAATTTCTAAACAAGTTTAGGGGTTAAGGGCTAATCTAGTAATTTAGAGAGACTTGGATTACAATTTTTGTAACTCTTTTAACAACTAATGTTCGTAGGAGAATGATATATCTAGGATGGAAAATACTTATATAGGTCCGGTTTTTGGTAGATACCCTGAGACAAGATTAAATTTTATAGAATTTTGTTTAAATCAGCTTGTGTCATAAATTTCATATTTAAGTCCACCACAAGATCTACAAGTAAGATTAAAGATTAGGTTTATCTAAGTCTTTCCTATCTAGGATTATGCATAATACGTCAGTTACTTTAACCTGTTGGGAACAGTAGAAGAACGATACTCAAAGAGAGTGAAGAAAGAGAAGACGAATTAAAATTTATCATTCACAAAGAAAGTAATTTTCGTAATTTATTAGTATATCAGTATATGATTTCAAATGCATTCAACAAAATAATAATGAAGTAACAGTATATATATATAAATCAATATATGGGAGGGGAGGATCAGGATTCAGGAATGATGACCAAATCATGTATTCATAGCAAAAACGTTAAGAAGAAACAAGGAATGTTTAGAGGGGTTAGTTTAATGTTATTGAATAATATAGTCCATTAGACTTTTCTTTGGTCCCAGCAGTTTAGCTGAACTAAGGAAGTTAGTTCGGTTTAGTAAATTCGGTTGTGGTTAAATTAGCTCTTGAGTTATACTTCAATTACTAAATGGATTAAACAATTAATGAACTAATTAGCTTAACCAAGGAATGAGTTAACTAGTTAATTTAATCATTTAATATAGTAATAAATAATTAATTTGCTTTAGGTCTCTTATTAACTTAAGATTCATCAGTACGTTCCTTTACGGCTCATTAGGGTACTAATTTCATTTTACACCGCTCATTTTATACTTAATTTTTACTTTGCATTTTAAAGTTTAATTGTGGACATTTTGCATCTCAACTGTCAAATTTATTCCACTTTAATCCAGCCTGATGTCATAAATTCCAAAACATTTAATCAACACCACAAGGTCTACAAGTGAGACTAAAAACTAAATCTACCTAAATCTTTCCCTTAAATGTTAATATATCGATAGGATTTAAATAACATTTATTTCGAATAGGTTGAAAACGAGATGAGAGTTTGGATTCTTGAATTTTATATGAAAAGTAGTTGTACTCGAGTTAAGTGGTGCTTATTTCCACTTATCAATTTCAAAATACTCGACAATGACTTTCTTGGCTTCTTGTGACTTCTTATACCAAATGAGAATTGAGTATGTTATAAGTGTTGCATGACTTATTGATATTAATGTTAATACATGTGATATGTGTAAAACTGTGTGAAAAAATACGTATATACGGCATATAATGGTTCAAAGATAATATACACAAAACTTAGTGATAGCTAGTTCTCATCACTATCCTGATATTGTTACTGTACTGATACTCGAATTCAACTCCTAAATTTTAACCTTGACACTAACCTTTGTCTAGCGGGTTCATAATAGTTAGACTTGAATATCCAATAGTCTATAAACGTATGTGACCTTGAGCTAAATGAATAGTTGACTGTTACTGTTACCGTATAATGCCTGTGTTACATGAGTGTTATAAGTATTAATGAATGTATTGACTGAAACTGATTGTAAGTGATTATTGCTTGATTACATGATGACGTGATTATAGTTAATATATGTACACTATTCAATCTAATAAAAGGAAATGAGACTTACTTGTTGAGCAAAGTATTTGTTCACCCTAATATTATGTTATTTTACGGGGCACACATCTAGATGTGTATAAGAGACAGACCTAGGGACTAAAGAACATTTTTTAAATTTTTTGGATAAAAATATAATTTTTTAAAACTTGAGAGACTAAAGTAAATTTTTTAAAAACTTTATAAGACTTCCTCATGAAGTCTTCTTCTCCAGCCTTCCATTTTATCCCTATAACCCGCGGCTATCCTTCCAGACTAAAAACCTTCAAATTCAAATTCTCAAATCCTATTACTAGTTTATAAATTTTTGCTCTTTCAATCAAATTGGTGATCCAAGAATACTTGTAGATTTTTAATCTAACTTCACAAGTAAGTTTTATTTCAAAATTTGCATGATTTTCATGTTAAATTTCTAGTTTCTTAAGAAATTAATTTGTTTAATTTTGCTGTTTATAGTTTGATTTTATTACCAAATATATTTATAAACTACTAGGACTTAGATTTGTGATTTGAAATGAATTTTTAACTATTATTTTGGTGAGATTTAAACGAGAGTTTTGACAATCCCTAATTTGGTCCTAATTTGGTGATATATAAGAGACATTTGAAGTTATGAACGTTAATTTTAGACTTTTATTTTATTTTCACGAATTTAAGTCAACTCCTATTTATTTGTGTTTGACTATTGCCTGATTTGAGTATTTGGGTGATATCTAAAAGTAAACCCCTATCTCGATTTTTATCCTATCAGTATAACATTCTTTTGGTTTAAGTGATTCGGAATTAGAATTTTAAACCGTCAAATTTAGGATACGTCTACGAAATTAATTTTTTGAGATAAGTAATTTTTACGCCTTTTTATTGATATCTTATAAATAGTTGGTTTTGTAACCTAGAATAATTGATATTAAGGTAAGTATATTTAATTTGAATAATGTGTATGAGGTAAGTACGTTTATAATTTATGTGTTCATTATGTAATGTATTATTTGTTCAGTATTGTATTATGTGTTAATGAATGATTATTGTGAAAAGTTCAATGGGTCACTTAAGTAGACATGGCTATGAGTGAGTAAATAAAATAATTCTGTCGAAAATTTGATTTCGTAGACGTATCCTATATTATTTCTTGCGCTGATTATATACGTATTATCTATAATTCGGTTTAACTGTTATTAACTAAACATTGTGTGCTTACTCCATTATTGTTTTGCCTCTTTTGTTTGCAGTCGAGAACCAACAGGAGGTAATAGCAGGTCTTGAGTCGAGTGTTGACCTGAGAAGGGATTACGGTGCGGACCCCAGTTACTGGAATTAGAGTTTTTCAGTTTACCTTCTTAGTGTGAGGTTTGTGATTGTGTTCAGGCCTGTGTGCTTGAGAACTTATTAGAATTGTCTTGTATATCGAATTTCTGATTGTCATTTTGTTTCTGGTTTGGTATTTGTATATGAGTGTGATTTGATCATACACATGGATTGTTATCGATATAGTTGTTGATTATACTTTTGTGGTTTTGTTTTGGTTGATTTTGAGATCCAATCATAAGTATTATAGTTTGTTTATTGCTTTTATACTGTATCTTACATATTTGGAGTGATTCCGTGCAAAGGCGGTCATTATCCTATTTTGGGGCGTAACAGAATCCATCTTTGCAGGTGCTATCCTTCATTCAAATCGGGGACGGATGGAATGGGAGCAGTGAGAGTAGTTGCCCCCACTGTCCTTGAAAATCGAATATATGAAAAATGTAAATTTTGATAAAATTCGACTACACTTCACTTTTGCCCCCACAAAATTCTTTAATCTTTTTCTATTTTTAAGTCTTCTACCCAGTATAACTCCATTGGACCAATTTTGCGTATTATATACTAATATTATCTGATTAATAACATACTATTTAATATAATATTTTATAATCCTTATAGTTCCATTATAGCTTATAGTTCCACTACCTACTAAATAATATTGTTTTCTTTTTATCCTTCATCTTATAACTAAATTCCCTTACGAGAGAAGAAGAACAAACATGAAACAAGAAGAAAATTTATTGGGCAAAAAGAAAAGTCATACTTCTGATGGAAGAGAAATCAACCACATACAACACAAAGTAGTAAAAATTTCTAACTCCAAAAGCTTGGGGGCTATCGAGCATGATGCTTCTATTTTTGGAATTATCCCGATGTACTTTGTTTGTTAGTCTCTAGGATATATTCTTTAGTCCCAAGGTAGTTGAATTTTATTCCATTAACAGAGCTACTGAACTTTTACCTAAAAATTGGTCGCTTAGTTAACAGTGGCTTAGCCGATCTAACCCCTGTGTTTGTTCATGTTCAAATTCGGCCTTTGTACATCACTTTCTCTCTCATTTTTTATTTTTCAGACTTATTGCCTCTTTTATTTTACTTTTCGGCTCAAGGCCATTATTTTCGGTCATCCATTGTAATCAATGTTTTGCTTTTATTCTTGGGACCAGACCTTTTTAGAGCACTTCGCCAAGTTTTTGGTCTTATTATCTTTCTTCAGCCCATCGATGTTTTCTTTTTTGGGCTTTTGGACCACTTAAGTAGTCACAAAGTCAAAAAATAAAGATTAACCTGTCGAAGTGCCTTCGACAGGTTAATCTTTAAAAAGACTTTGTGAGAGACAAAGTACTAAGACCAGTCAGCCTTTTTAATATCATTTTCGAGCTTATAGTTGCTTTGAGATAATTTTTCAAGCTTTTAGTCTCTTTGATATAATAAAGACTCGAACCCCTCTTTAAGATAATTTTCGGACTTATAGCCTCTTTCTTTTTTCTTGATTGATGTGCAATGATTGGCCATTTTTTTTTTTTGAGTAGATTGGACATCGAGCTCAGCCACTTTTAATTTTGTGATCAGTCATCAGCCTCATTCTTTTATTGATCAGCAATCGGCCAACTTTGTTAAGTCGGACATCGGAGGTCAGACATCAAGATCGTCCGATTTGGCGATCAGGATCGAAGAATCGAACAACAATAGATCGGGAACAGTTCTACAGCCACTTTGAATTTATTGATTGGAATCATCCAATTTGTTGATTGAGATCGGAGATTGAACAATGGAAGGTTGCTAGCAATTTTTTTGCTCAACTCTTTCTGATGTCAGAAGCCCTAGCTTAATACTTGTTGTTCGAGCAGCACATGGTTGCCCCACCTGGATTTTAAAATTTTCTTTGGAATCTGCAATCAAGTTCTTATTACTCAATATGCAACTACTTCTGGGATGACTTTAGCTTCGGTTCATAAATTGCTCACCAGGAGCAGACGGAGTTCAACCCCTTCGAAGCCATGGATGGAGTTAAGCCCCTTGTACGTCATGGATCTCATTTTTTATTTTTCATTCTTTTTTCGAACTCAGTTTGGTAGTCAATTTGTAGATCCAACAGTTTGCTTTAGTGACAAAGTCTTTCAGTAATATGATCCCCATTGATGATACAGGAGTTAGAACTTCCCTCTGAGATCATCCTACTTCCAATGCTGAGGTCGACTTTGAAGGTCGGGGTTCAGTTCACCGAGACTGACCGACATTTTAATTTGGCACAAATATCTTCACGGTTAGCACTTTATGGAGTTCGGCTTCTCTGCTCGGGAATTATAGCTGTGCTTAAAGCTCAGTGTGTCGATCGAGATTTTCATCGGTTATTGTTCTTCGACAATCCAAGGGATTTTCAGTGTATCCCTTGCGAACAGATGATTCATCTGTTTGAGCACTTCATTTTTTGTTTCATCATAGCCCAAGGTCAATTTGCCGAGCTCTACAAGCCAGGCAGCCCAACATCAATTTGCCAAACTTGAATTGGAAGAAAGGTAAAAATCGAAGCCGAAGCCGCGGTTGAGCTTGTGGTTGAGGAGCAAGACTAAATAAATGGTATTATAGCTGCGTAATAAAAGAGGGAAAAGGGATTTCACCGAGCTTTAGTTTGAAATGAAGAACCCCAGTTGGCCAGATAATTGAACTTTAGGAACTCGAGAAACCTATTCATACAAGTTGGTTGACATTGTATGCAAACCCAAGAATGAGGCAGCTGAAGCATGTACCTCCGATTGATGAGTAAAGTTTGTAATTTTTTTACAAATATAAAAAGTTTAAATTGTGATTTTATTGGTATCTATTTTCTGTTGTTCCCTTTTTGTACAATGAGTATTTGACTCCTAGTTATAGGAGTTAAAATTGGGTACGACCGATATGATTGATCGCACTGAACAAACGTGCATGGCCAAAAAGCCCAAAAAGAAAAGGAGAGTCTGGTAGGGCTAGCAGGTCGTTCAAGCCTACCAGTGTCCTCTTGCTGTCATTTTTGGTATCATCAATAACAAATTGGTTCAAACAAAATGCCCAACCCTAAAATTGAATTTGTATGTTGAGAAATTAAATGGCTAGCATAGTCGAGTGATTTGCACTAAATTTGACTATGTGTCGACAACTACTAAGGTAATTCTATATACTATAATATCACACTTGATAAGTAACACCATTTTTTAAAGACCAAAATGCGGACTACAAAATCATCTACTGTTGCACAACAATAGAAACAAAAAAAGAAAATTATGCAATTCAATTTTGATTTCTCTAATATGACACCCTAACTAAAGCACCGGGAGCTTGAAAGATGCTTGATTAGTTACCATGATTGCTACTTAGTAATTCTTTATATTCCAATATGAATTAATGCACATAAAGTTAAAAGGATGTTGTATGCTCACGTACATTTACAGGATGTTATAAATATTACATTCATAATGGTTTGTGTTACAGAGTTTTCTTGGCCAAATACTAAGCATAATGCATATTCTTATGATAGAGGTTTCTGTCCGTTTCTTTTTCTGGCTCTTTTCTAATGCCTATTTCTGGATCTTTATTACCATTCTTTGATTCATACTTATTATTATTACGTACTTATTATTACATAATAAATAAACCTCATTTGAAATTCTTGTAAGTTATTAAATATTCTGTAGTATAATTGTGAATTAGTAATTTTGGAAGGTTTTCAATGCAATTAGATTACTCCCTCTCTAACTCTGCATAATTTTGCTGACGCTGTTTAAACTTGAGAGTATTATTTACTACTTAAGTAGGAGTAATTTTGTGGTTGGTGTTACTGTAATTTATGTGTCGTAGAATTCTTTAGGGTCAACTCAACTAAAGCTTTTAATATATCTGTTTGTTTGGAGTTTTACAAACTATTAATTAAAGTAGTTGGTTTGATATGAAGAATTGCTCTTGAAATCCAGTCATACAAACTATTAATTTAAGTAGTTGGTTTGATATGAAGAATTGCTCTTGAAATCCATTCCAAAATCCATAAAAATACCACCTTGTATCTCAAGGGTTCATCGCTAGAAACATTTATCAACCATTGAGATGGGCTTTCTATACATGTCTAGATGTGTAATTTAGACAGGTAGTTGCCTGTCTCAATAGTCACACGATTAACGCATCAGCCTACACTGACGAGCCACGTACACCAAGGGTGACATACGGCAATAATCAATCAACCGAGGGTCAATCAACTATATCCATGTCTCTCAACCTTGGTGGAAGCCTTCTTCAGAAAGTCGAGCAATTAAGCTCCATCATTATTATTGAAATCTCACTATACGAATCTAGATGTACAATAAGGGTGACATACGGCAATAATACCAAGGTTGATGTATTATTATATTTGTCATGGATTAAAGCTCCATCATTATTATTGAAATCCCATTGGTGTGGACGAGCCACGCACACCAAGAATGACATACTGAGCGATAAAAGAATGAAAAATTTCCTGATTCTTACCATGTCCATCACACTACCAATGTAAGGTTATTTTACATTATTCTTATATGTATACTAAAAAAATGTTAGTTTAATTACAATTTTCTTCCTCGCTTATGCATTAGAGATCTATCACCATATTACACATTAGCTCCGGTCATTTTAAAGACTGTGCTCCCATTGGATTGGTTGATCATGAATTAAGTAAGGCAAGTATATCCAATTATACATCCAACAATAAATTGTAAAGGAAATATATGGGTTTTTTTTTTTTTTTTGAATGATTGCAAGTTTTTCAAGATTTGCTATGTGACTCATCATCTCACATTGATAGTAAGAGGTATGTTATTTATAATATTGAATCATGGCCACTTATAACTTAGTTTAAACTTTTTGAGATAGTTGTTTCCGTTTGAAAGTCATTGTTAGCCCAAGCAAAGTCCGCTTATAATTGATATAGAGCAACTGTGGATAGTATATCTCGTAGAGCGTAAGACTTGGTGGTATTTGGCCACGGATATCGGAGCAAATCTCGTATAATATCCGTATTGCCTCTCAGGGGTGTAGATAAGAGTCACGTAAGTCACCTAAATCTCAATTAATTTAAACTAATAATTTATACGTTGGTAGACGCTAGCCAGATTTGGCCACGCTATACACATC